>OX578141.1:156500525-156568025 GCA_951213105.1 Amaurobius ferox
CAATAGCGGCCACTTATATTAATGGATTTTCATGAAACTTTATACCCGGCCTTGTTATAAAAAATCTAGAACTAGATGAAATATTTTAAATTCGAGCGAAAACTTTGAAATTTTATACTTTTTAATTATGGCAGCATAGGGCCAAATTTGACCTAATCATGCATAAAAGAGCTTATTTATGACTTTATAGTTTGAATGATTGTTGTGAATAATATCCGCGATACAGTGTTTTTCGCCGTGACGTCATTAGCGCCTCTCGAGGGGCAAGTCACCCACCCCCCAGAGGAATATATTGTATGCTATCAAGTATGGTATCAATCGAAACATTTTAAGCCCTTTAAAGTGAAGGGAATAATTGGAATATATAATTGGAATCATTTGGACCCATAATACCAATTTTTCAAAAACTTTCTTGTAAAATTTGAAAAAGAAAAATCTACTAAAAATCGATTTTGGTATATGAGAAAGTCGAATTGCGCCGCACTCCAGTTAATTCTTTTTCTTCCTGGAGTATTTGCGTGTTTAGCTTTAGAATATATTTCTCATGACCAATGGCCTTTAAATGAAGGTTTGCGCTCTTAGAGGAAGCGTTATTGCAAAAAGGTGATTAACATTTAATACTGAAAAATAAAAGTGAAACTTTAATACTAGAATGAAACTCTGAAGGTGAGGGTATGACAAGCCGGTTGTGTCTGAAACTACCCGCACCGGCAACAAATGAAATTGTAGACACACACCCTGACCCAAATATCCGACCCAATACCCGCAAGGGAATTGTAGTGTGAGACCAGAAATGGATCTCACATTTGATGAGACAGGTTATATGTGTAATTTATTGTGGCTAAGATGACAAACAATACTGTAAGTCTGGATGGCGCCGGGTTTTACAACCCGTGAACCTAGAGCCAACGGCCGTACCGTGCTGAAAACACCGGTTCTCGTTAAATCACCGAAGTCAAGCAGCATCGGGCGCGGTTAGTATTTGGTGGGTGACCACCTCGGAACACCGCGTGCTGTTGGCCATCTCGGGTGCGGTATCCCCGTGGTTTGCGCGCTAGATTTGCACGCTACCACAAATGCCGCTGTGTTCATGCGGAGTACGATCACGTTAAACATGTGGGTCCGTAAGTCCTTCCGAGAGGTTGGTGGTAGGGGAAGGAGGGTACGGTCCCTGTGGATGCCTCCCCCACTGGGTTCCGGTCTAAATTGGGTGGCACTTCCCGACCGTCCATACAGTTACCTTACACCTTTCTGGTAGGTCGGACGGTCTGGGTCTCAACAACAACCCGTGAACCTAGAGGTTACAAAATCATAAATTTGGGAGCGCTATGACAGAGGGGGGGCCGAGCTGGCCCTTACGAGGATGTGAACCACGCCAGTGGATAAAGATTATCCAATGGAAAAGAAAGTATTTGTTACGTCACATTCAATGCTTCAAATGAAAGCAAGGGGGAAAATGACGCCCCCGAGATAGAGGGAACCACAACCTGTGACCCGAGAATCAAATAGACATACTCACATGACTTGGAACAGATAACTTGTACAATATGACTTAAAAAGATAACTGGGATGACTTAAGAAGGACACTGATCAGCAACTAGAACAGTGATGATATAATACGACTTAAGATGGAGACATGATGGCATATGACTTGTGCAGATAATAAGGGAATGCAATAAGTGCGGGTGTGCGCGCCATGAGTAAAAATTATCGTCGATATCACGAGTCGGTGAAAGAATACTGCGAGTTATTTCGGTGATATGATCGGCAACTTACGTGGCGGTGACAAAACCCAAGACAGACTTGAAGGTATGTGCCTATTGAAAAATCAGGTCGTATATATATATTTTAGGCGAGTTTAATGGTCTCACAATGTTCCCTTTGACTTAATAATATGATAAAGTGTTCTAATTGAATAGTTAAAGATTTATGTTGTTAATAAATGTTATTGTTAATGTTGAATTGGTGTAATCCTTTTGGTAATGTAATAATTAATATTCCTTTACAGGACTCACGCAAAGTAAATAATTGGAGGGTTATTGCAAAACACAACGCACAACGTAATGATAAATAATGTTAATCATTAATTTAAGTTCTTTTATTTTCTATTAGCGTGCCACATGTAGTACTCAATAATTTTAAAATCGATAAACGCATATACACAATTTTCTGCTGTTTACAATTTGTAACCTTCTTTTAGGCATTTATTCAGTTATTCTCATAGAAATACGTGATTTTAGTGTGGAAAATAACTTTTGCGGGTAGACCCGCATCTTAAAAAGTGAAAGGAACATCCATTTTTTCAATTGTTAGACACATTACGAGATACAACATGCATTTGCGAGGAACTGAGTTCGAAATCCTTCAAAGTCTCAAATGCGGAATTTTGTTGGAGAACAATATACAATTGTGTGAGAAAGTAAAAATAGTGAAAAGGTGAAAAGAACGATAAAAAATATTAAAATTATTATTAAATTATGTATACAATTTGCCACTGATGGAGATAATGTGATTGTAGTTAAAAATATGGTAAAAATCCGGCACACTGAAGTAAAAATATTCGTTTAAAGCCAATTTCACACGTAGTCAGAATCGTGTAGCAGGTTGCACGCACGGCTGGAATCTCTTTCTGTAGCTGGGTGAGAATTCAATCTAATAAACAGCAGTCATTTGTCACTCCAATATATTGTGATATCGACAGGTAGGGGCTAGAAGCTATCCTCCAACTTTGTTTCAAAGTAATTCTAGTCATTCCAACTTAGGTTCTGGTATAATCTTATTTTGTTGATTAGATGTATCAAATGCATCCGAATAAACGATATTTTACTGTATTTCTATTCAAGCAATCCTTCTCCGTCAGATATAGCCTGTTACAGTAAAATAATCTATCTAATAATTATCTAACGTGTTTTAGTGTTTCTAGACTGGGTAGAAGTATGAATCTTTTCACGCTTATAGTATCGACCCTAGAACCGAGCGGGTTTTCGACCTCTCTCTCCAGGGAGAAAATGGCTGCAATCTCGAAGCACAATTATAATACTGACAAAACCTAATGGAGACGTATTTTCAATTTCGAACAGCTGACCTAGATAGAGGAAACATTGTAAACATATAGTATCGACCGCGAGACAGAATCTAATTGATTTAATATTCGATCAAGCCAACTATTTTTGACGCTAAGCACCATATATTAGAAATTAAACGAAAACTTGCACCCTTTTTTAATAAGAATCTTCTAGATAGGCTTAAATACTAGTAGGGGAGAATGTTGAGCCACTTTTTAGAAATCTAATTTTTTTTTAAATGTTTTGCATCCACAGACATTGTTTTAAAGACCATACAATTTATTATCAATTTGTTTGACCCAGAAATGGAAAAATAATTGATTTAAAAAAAAGAGCTTTCACCCACTTTATTTTCATTTATGTAAATGCTAAAATGGAATAGGACTAGCTTTAAGAATTGAACAGTTAACATTTAACAGCACTTATAGTTAAGAAAATTAAAATCATTTCTTGTCTACTTCCTCCTACTGATATTAGATTCACCAACTTTATAATATCCTTCACTGACATCTGCAATCTCCAGGTAGATATAATAATAAGTGCACAAAAATATTGTAAAAATTATAGATGTTATTAAGCAAATATGACCATGGAATTTAATGGAAGAAAGAAAATACATAGTGTCATAGTTTCGCAAGTCGTAGATCGGTATTAGAAATTTCCAGCACTAGATAAAATGTACAATTTTTCTTTGGATTTCTTTTCCCAAAGGAAAACATTTGCGTTATCAAATTTTTCTATTTCAAAATACAAAGGTTATTTCAAAAACCAAGAAATCGCATAAAAAAATTTGTTATAGAAATTCAACACAATGTTTTTAATCGCTCCGCAAGGTTGACCTTCTGTGACAAATACAACTTCTGCAACATGTCCCAAAGAGTTCGAATACAGTGTAGATTCCAGTTAAATGTGTAAGACAAAATCTTTTAACATGATAAATTAGCGTCTCTGTTGCTCGCATAATGAAAAATCTGAAGACCTAATCCTGATTCAAGTTCTTTCAGCAAAGTCTTGTGGGGTCGCAAAATATCTTGGTATTTCAGAACTCTTTTGGAAAGAGGTTCTTGTTTCTTGCAATTTTTATGAAGTTATACTAAAGGTGTACAATTCAAAAATCTAAAGTCTTCTTTTATAGATAGAAACAGTTGGGCATGATAGAAGACAAAACCTTTTAAAATAAATATTTCTTTATCCGAGGGTGCATTTAAATTAAAGTAACCTCGTATTTTTTAAATATACTTATGAAACAATAGCTACCAAAGAGATAATCTTATAAAACAACATCTGCACATTTCTATGTGAAAGAATGTATTAATTATATATTTATGAAGTTAAATTATGTAATAATTTCTTTAAAATAGCAACTTATATTTAATATTCATATGAATTAATTATAATCGTAAGAGAAAGGTTTGAAACATGGGTCAAACCTTCCTTGGTAGTGATTTTGGTTTGGATTTCAAAGAACTTAAATTAAGTATTGATTTGAAAAATAATAAAATATTAGTTATGTTGTAGCTAAAGTTCTGAACTTTCAGCATATAAGTTCGAATTCTTATGTTTAAAAAAATATTTACAAAAAGCTTGCATATAGGAACAAAAAACTTACTTTCTGGTGATTAAAACTAATCTAATCTAATTTGACCGACAGACTAAGAACAACTAATAAATTTTGATAGGTAATAGCTTACATCTGCAGAATGTTCTGCCATCTGTTGGACGATTTGAAAAGCTTAAAATAAAAGAAAAATCATGGTGGGTCAACCCTTCCCAGTCTCCCCTATTGTAATACTTTAGCGAATTAGATGTCAAGGAAATTAGTAAAATACTGTGACTGCAACTGCTTTCAGAATATTAAACACAGCCGTGTTTTTGGTTGAACTAATAGATAATTAAAAATGAAGTGATGGGGGCACTTGGTAAGGTTTTTACCACATGGATAAAAATATCTATCTATAGACAATTTTTATGTGCTGTTCAAAACAAGTTATCTCGTTACATGTTGTAATAAAATGGAAAGTAACGTTGATAAAGCTGAAAATGCTAACAATCACAAAACTCGATTATCAACACCAAAGTGTCATCTTTTAAGTACTTCTAAATGCATAAAAAAACTCATTTACACTTTACAATAAGGCTTGAAAAAATGCTGAGTATTTCTTCCCTGTGTTGTTTACAGCAACGTTTTTCCTTATCGATTTGCAAGTGACAAGCCGACCGATTACTGAGAAAGTGCTTTTAGTCGTGAAAGCCCTCTATTTGGTTCAATGCAAGAGATTTGTACTTGTGAAAGGTTGCAACGTGTTTGAGAATTTAGAATTAAGTATACATATAATGGATAGAGCCCACCACAAATGTGTAAATCCATCGGACGGTTTTAGTTACATCGGTGGACAGTTCACAGTGAAAGAAAGCTCTTTAACAACCAAATTTCAACAAGCTTATTATAATTATTATAGGTGTCACAATAAATATTTTAGGTGTCACAATAGTGACCAAGACAAAAATGGGCTCACCACATAGCCTGCGTAATATGTAATTCAAATTTGATTAAGTGGATGAAGTGAAGACAAATCAAGGTGTGTGCTTTTTGCAGTTCCAATGGTCTCGTGCGAGCAGAACTAGCTATGCAAAGGATTGTTTGTAATTTGGCCTCACTAAAATCGAAGTATATTCATAGAAAACAATTGTAAAGTTGAATATCCTACTGGTCCATCTGCAATAAGGCTTCTACATATACTATAATCTGCAACACGGCCTATATACACAGATTTGAATTGTCCGTTCAAAAGCCACCTTCGTAGTTGGAAGAATTCACCAGTCCAGAAGAAGAAACAGGAGAGATAGAACCATCAACGTCCTATAATCCGTCCATAGTCTCGTCCATTGTTCAATGGGCGAGACATTCGGCACCACATCTGATTCAGCAAAGAAAACTAAACGACTTAGTTAAATACTTTAATCATTGTAAAATTCTAGGTTCTTGTCGGTATCTAGAAGCTAAGAGTGATGAATAAGCGGAAAATATCCTTTTTTGCCGCTGGAATACGGTTTGTTGGTCAGTTTCCAATTTAACCCACAAATGTTTCATTTCTACTTGAAAACGTGAATATAAATTTCATAAAAAAAAATGAATAAAATGCAAACTGAGGATAATTTATTTTATATTATGACATTTGTTTATATATGTTGTTGTTTTATTTTTAATAATACTGTATTTTATGGCCAAAGCATAATTCAATATCTTCGTAATTTATTTCACGAATGATTTAATTGAAAAAGTGCAGGACGTCGCTCATTCATGACTTGGGTGACAGTGTCAGTCGCGTATTCATCAAGGTCGATTTAATAAAATATACCCAAAGAAAAATTGTGTTCACTAATGTAATTAGTCATTTGAAACATGAAAAACGCCGATTTCAAATCATTTTGAAGAAGCATACATTTAGATTTGGAATAACTAACGTTTTATATGTTTCAAAAGATATTGAGCCCAAATTGAATGGTCTAGCTTTATAAACTTTATAAGCCATTGTAAACTTTCTTAAAATATCCTTAAATTTAAATTCGCGTAGAGTTCTGAGACAGATACAGCTTTCAGTTCGTAGAGCATAAGGTCCATTTCAACAGTAGAAATAAAGACTATCCCCCTAGTAGTTCAATGGCGTTGGTAGGGAAGGATCATACAGACAGTGCTTTGATTTCCCATTGGCAAAACGAAAACTAGTACTTCAAAGACTTATATTTATAACAATACAGTCGAAGCATGTTAGAATGAAATACAATACAGCGAAATAACGATATGACGATAAATATGTCGGCACTTGATCTGTATGTTAAAAGGCATGAATTTCTAAATGTTATCATGAAATCTTTACAACTGTATAACGAAACACACTGCATAACGTAGAAAATTTCTTGTTTTAAAATACGATAAAATGAAATATTTTACTTTTATCGCTAAAGGAAAGCTAAAAATAAGAACTGAGTGATAGGAAGATTGTGATTTATACCATATATACCTAAACATTTTATTTTATATTACAACATTTCAAATTTAAACTTTTAAAAATTAAAAAAATATTTTAAAATGTAAGTTATTATAAAGTTTTATAAAGATGTACTGAAATTTTATATCTTTCAAAAGTGAATGAAATATTTTAAAAGCCACATATTTAAATTTTGGAAAAGTTATCAAACAAATTTTTAAATTAAAATTATTTAATATAAACAAATAATTTTATATAATGAAGTTACTTAAAATAAAAAAATATATTAAAATTCACATATTTATATTGCACACAAAAATCAAGCATAATTCTAGGTAAGTTAAAAATTAAAATAAAATAGATCACACATACACATTTCTTAATAAAAATTTCAGTGCAAGATATTTGGTTGTGAGGCACCTGAGGGAAAATCCCCCGAATCTCCAACTAGAAATCAAAACTAGAAATTTTTAAAGAATGATAATTAGAAAATTGCAAAGCTTTCCTTTTTAGTTAAATACTTTGTGGTCTCTAAATTTTTTGTTCGATCCTATACCTTGCGGATGGATAAAAGTCTAGTATAGATGAAAGGGAACGTTGGCAACGTAAGAGTTTAATTAAAATTTAAAACTTGAAACAGGAATGTTTAGAAACAAGATGGCAAATATACACATCTTTTGCTAAAGAAAGAGGCTTTTAATTTGTATTATAAACAAAAATAAGCTACTTGAGAAAATGAAAACTGCATTTCTACCAAATAAGTATGGATTGATTTCAAAATTTGGATGCGTAGATCCCCATTTTATCAAAAAGGTTTTAGTTTATGGCCAGACCCTAAATAACCTATGATTTGCAGAAAAACGATACTGAACGCGATTACAGTTTCTATTACGAAGGTCAATTAAGGTCGAATTAACAAAAACAAATTAATTAGGAAATAGAAATTGGAATGCATTAAGAAATATGTATATAGACGCTGTTTTAGAAACCTTTCTTTTTTGTCTGTTTTTCTGTCCTGGCGTATAATAAGAAAATTAAGATTTGTTTTAAGAGTGGAGCCTTTAGATTTGACAAAGGAATATTTATTCTTCAAGTATAAAACTTTTGCATAAAACTTTTATTTTGCTTTGAACACTTCACCGAAAATTCAACTGTTATAAAGACGTTGTTGTTTGCATTTTTCTGCAGAGATTTCCCCAAATTTCTTTATAAGAGAAATTGAATTGCTTGCTGTGTATTCCCAGTATATATTTTTAAATTAATAATTCAGTAAATTTAAATGTTAGAAAAGTATTTCTAGTGAAAACAGAAGCAAGTATTTGGTAAAATCATAGTATTTGTTAAAACCAATATCTTAATACCTCTTTAATATATTCAAGTTCTTCTGTACAGTGTTAAAAGGTTCCAGAAAAGTACAGACAGACTGAGAAAACTTTTTTGTTTTTGTCTTAAGGCAGCTATTTCCATAACGCTTCGTTTAGAAAGCAAATGTCTTCAAAATTTTTAATAAAAGCATTAAATGTAATAGATTTTCACACGAAACAGTTAACAATATCCATTCGATTTGTTTCCTAAACGAAACATGTTGGTGTTACTAATCTCCCTTGTCCGGATAATGACAGAGAAAGCTCAAGACCAATGTTCAAGGTGTAGCTTCTGTTAGTTCAAAGATCTCAGGCAAAAACTGACTTGGTCTGATGCCACGCAATTTTGATCGGAGCGTAGTGGGGGTTGCAGACACAGGGATTAGCATCCTCCCCCTGACCCAGCACCTTTCAGATGGCCTTTTGAACCTATGGATTTATCGTGCCCACACTCTCGTAAATACGGGTTAGTTGTGGGCCGCTTCCTATGAAACATGCTAATAGTCCTCAGTCGTCCGAGATCTTTCTGAATGTATTTTACAGTACATGACATAATTTCAGTATAATCGTTAGCAAGGTATATATAATCCGGTCTAATTGTCCAATGTATATTATTGACGGAAACAAACCGGTTGATATGTGTCATGATTGTGTTTCTACGAAATTAAAAAGCATCCAGTATTTATTGGGCATCTGTCCCCAGTTGTCCGAGACCTTTCTGAAAGTATTTTACAGTACATGACATGATTTTAGTATAATCGTTAGCAATGTATATATAATCCAGTCTAATTGTCCAATGTATATTATTGACGAAAACAAACCGGTTGAGATGTGTCATGATTGTGCTTCTACGAAATTGAAAAGCTTCTAGTATTTACTTGACATCTAGTGGTCCCCAGTCATCTGATAACCTTGATTCTTGACTATAGCTCTAGCTCGAATTTTTCATGAAAGTAAACTTTTTCTTAGCACCGTCAACCGTTATGTTAATTTTATCCCACTCCTCCTGGGTCGTTTTCCAAAGTCCGTTCAGTGTTCTTGGATGCCCTTTTCCTCAGGCTCGTTTTAAATGAAAAAACTGAAACGTTAAAACTGAATGCATAAAAGTCCATATGAGAAGCTTCAGATGATTTTACAGGTATTTCAGTAAATGAGCTACATTTTATTCCTGTTTCTGATTCTTTCTTTGCTAAATATGGGGCAGTTGACTTAGACGTGTGACTAGACGCTTTGCACATATGAAGCTCAACTTTATTGATGTCCTTTCCATATAAGACTGAAATTTCTTCTTGAAAAATTGGTTCTAAAATATTCTGCTGAGAGTAGAGTAGATTAATTTTAGCTTTACTTGAGACTTTTTTGAGTTTTAATTTACAGTTGTAACAAAATCCAGCAACTATCATGAATCCCTTTGGGAACTTTTCCGTACATTGACGAAGCCATTTCGTACGGTCATTTTCGTCAGTTGAGCAATAGATTATTGCTCTTATTTTTTATTACAGTCACTTAAATACACCCATGCCTCATCGAATGTTACTACAAATTTCCATTAATCAGCAGCTAGGTGCTTTCATATAATTTTCTACAATTTGATTTTCTTTCCGCAATATGCTTTGGCAAAAGCAGATGAACTTTAGTTTTAAACATCTTTTTTAACTTCAAATCTTTATGAATGATATTACTTAGTGACATTCCCAGTTTCGATTCAATGGATCTTTGAGTCGGTGAATTTTTTTTTAGGATCAGAGACTTACTTCACTTTCTTGATATTTACCCGCGTTCGAACAGTCTTAGGATGCGATTTAGCGGCCATTTTTTCATTTTTACTTTCAGCTAGACGCTTTTTCCCATTCAAATTAATATATTAAAAATGCCTTTCTTTGAAAAGCAATAACCTCGAATTTTACACCGTTTTACAATTTGTTGATACGAATATTTTTCCTCGGAATGCCCGTTTACGTAACCTTCGAGCCATCTATCAATTTCAGGAGCTATTTTCAAAATAAATCTTTTATTCTACATTTCAATCAAAACAAAGCAGTAGCAGAAGATTATATTGAAAATGCCAAATCTTTATCTCAAAATGCTAATGAGAAAAATAAATACAAAATCGTTTCCGTAAAGTGCGAACGATCTTCTGTATAGATTTCCGTTCTAACACGATTCCGTGCTAACATTATAAAAGTTCTTGTAAGTTACGCATATTAATACGTTGAGAAAGGTTTCACAGTTTTCTTTTTAACTACGGACCCAGAAAATACTAAAAAAAACCTAAGCGAAAAAGGATAAACCTTAAAGGTGCCAAGAAAACTTTGACCACATCTGTGCTTTACCAATGACTTTTGAAAAATCAAAATGTGACGATACTGAATATGCTGCTCTTCTCATGATTTGGCTTTGACACATTTTCGAAATTATTTTCAACTTTTGGAGGGCTCATTTTGAACGCGGATTTGCAGCAAAATCGGCTCAACATATTAATGGGTCTAAGAGGATAACTCATTGTGCGAAAAAGGCTCATAAATGTGCTATATCGTATCTCTTAATGTTCCATTGTGTATTATAAATCTTCACCAATTCGTAAAACTCACTTTTCAAGAAAAAAGCTGAAAGACATCAAACAAAAATCTCTTTTTTCTATCTAATAATTTATCTAGTTGTGTCGCCTACCCTGTAAACGAACGGTAAGAGCATTGGCCTTCAAATCCGCTATTTTTCTTTTTTAATCTGAGAAAGAAGTATTGCGCATACTTTTAGGGGTTCGAAATCTCCTTTAAAATATAGTTTCGTAAAATTAACCCTTGTATGCATGAAATGACTATAGAGTGTCAAAACAACCTGACCGTATCTATATTATTGTGAAAACTTAATTTTTCAACTTCATTATTTATAAAAGTATTTCACATTTCGAAATGTTTCTCTTTACCTGTAAATACAGTATGTTTTTGGGTCTACTTCCACAAGATGAAGTTAAAATGTTGTCTCAATAGTTAGAGACATTGGCTGGTCAGTTCGAAGATCTGCGTTTCGATTCTTGGTTAAAATAGTGAGATTATTTCAGTGGTGTCTGAATGAGGACCTTTACAACATAACTCACTATAAGTATGTATGAATGGCAAACCCATGTCGACCTTTTCCTGAGATTTTTGGAATTTGTCTGCCTTTTAAAAAGTGAAAAACAAAAAAACTATCTACTTTTTCAGCATTCTAACTCCCCAGCTCCGTTTAAAACAACTTTAGTTCTCGTTTAAAAAAAATTCGAAATCGGAGTTCAAAAATTGAGTGAGAAGATACGTTTTTCAGACGTCCTTTTTTACAGATTCTTCTAACATATTTAAAAGTCTGTTGAATTTTTCAAATTTTTGAAAGGTTCCTGAAACTCCTCGGATCGAATGCCCCATTTTAGAAAAAACGCGAGGTACTAGGACAATTATTGGCAGGGAGACAAAATATATTAAGGGGAACAAATATACACGGGTTCTCACGCGTTAATAGTAAGATAGGATTTTTGTGAAATTTTGATAATAAAACAATATATAGAAATTTCAAAAATTCAGAATTTAAATATTGTTAATTTTATGTTTGATACTGATTAGAGAGTGTGAATTAAATTGACACATATTATTTTTCTTCAAATCATCTAACAAACATTGTGTATAATTTTTTTACAAATAATTGCTTAATTATTAGAGGCGTTATTTACTTACGCAATAACAAATCATTTTGTAAATTAATATGAGTTTTTTAAATTACCGATAGCATATATTGATTTAGACATTTTAATACTGCCAATAGTATCTTGAATGTTAATAAAGTATATTTCCATATATTAAATGCTTTTAATAATGGCTGAGCTTATTCACAAGCTAACTTGTAAATATATCTATCTAAGTCACACACACACACACACACACACACAGTCACGCACACACACACACACACACAGTCACGCACACACACACACACACACACACATATATATATATAAATATAAAATTGAAAATCCAATGTTAGAATGTAAGTAGTAACTCATAATACACTATCCCAAAATTTTCTACAAAATACAAAGAAATAAAAGAAATTCAACCATAAAGAGGAAATTATAAAGCGTAATGCAGGTCATAAAGACAAAGACAATCAACAAATTTCAAAGGTGAGGAATGAAAATAGGAAAACAAAAAAATCAAGCAAAAAAGCTTGCACGTGGAAGAGCTTTAGGCTTAAGATAAGTTCATTTCGAAAACATTCTTGTCAAGTCCATATATCCCCTCGAAATGAACACAAAAATGCTTGTTTCTGAAACACAGGATAGATTTTATCTATAAACTTGTGTTATATGGACGACAAGCATATAGATTGGAAAAATAAAGGAAACATAAATACCTTAAAATACAGTTCATTAGTACAACCATGATGAGCAAAATATGACTAGACCAATGTTGCCATATGCAGAAATGAAAAGATGTGATTTGCTGTTGCCATAGAGAGTAATAAAAACCGTACTGCGTAAAAGCAATAATATGAGATATTCTACAGTTAAAGCTGCAAGATAAAAAGATGAAAATATAATAAATTCAAGAGAATGTAGAAGTACGGCTAAAATAAGATACTAAGGAGATATTATGAGAATTTTAGGCTAATCGAAACTTATTAACTATACCATTTACTAAATATGCTGGATATTTATAAAATTTACTGGTAATTTTGACGTTATTAATGTGCAAAGCATGAAATTTTTTATCTGATAATCTATAAATTCTAAAAAGTTGATTAAGTATAATATTTCTAAACAATTGAATCGGGTTGCAGGAATTAAAAGTTAATAATTTATTAATATTAAATTTAAAAAAATCTTTTTTATCATATAAATTAGTAACTATCCCATTAGTAGGTTCTATAATTAGATTTAAATCCAAATAATAAATATTATTACTAATAGTAGTTTCATTAGGTATTAATTCCAAATTATCCGGATAGAAATCTATATCTATGACATAGTTATCAGTAAATACAAGACAAATCAGATCATCTCTCTCTCTCTCTCTCTCTCTCTCTCTCTCTACATATCTGTAAATTTTATAATCTGTTGAAGTAAAGAATTTTTCATATTGATATAGGTATAAATTAGCTAACATACTGCTACTACAGCCACCTTGTGGAACACCTGAGACTTGTAAGTATAATTTATTACCTTGAAAGATATAATTATTGAAAAGAACAAAATGGAGAAGCTTAGGAAAATTGGTAAATTTAGTAAGATGAGATTGATTAGTACTATAAGCATTATATAAAGCTAAAACAATATCGTATAAATCAGTGATCTTAATAGTATTAAATATATCTTTAAAATCAAAAGTTTGAAATCCTATTATTTTACCAAGTGTTTTTAATTTATTTTTTAATTCTTTACTGTTATTTAGAATAATGTAGTTATCACTAGAATCTCGTAAATTATTATTTAGTACATTTAAATAATTTAGTAATAATTTACTAGCCGTAGTAGAGTATGAATTATGACCACTAGTTACAGTTCTAAATTTAATAGGATTTTTATGAAATTTAGGTATAAGCACAATATATGGAAATTTCAAAAATTTATTATTAATATCTAAATACTATACATATTGATATTTTCAATTTGATACTATTATCAGAGTGTGAATCAATTTTAAATAGACTATTATTTTTTAAATAATCTAACATATATTGAATATATAATTTTTTACAAATAATAGCATAATTATTAGAGGCTTTATCAACATAAGTAATAACAAAAGATCTATGTAAATCATTTATAGAGTGTTTTATATTATCTATATTATATATAGATCTAGATAAATTGATACTCCGAATGGCATTTTTAATAGACTTTAAAATAGTAAATTTCCACATATTAAATGCCTCTAAAGGCTGAGAAAATTTAGAAGCTAATCCATAAATAAATTTATCAAGGTCCAGATTGATTGACTTTAAGACATGTTTAGAATTATTACATGAAGGTGACTTGAATTTAGTACCAAATGACATTATAGTTCTTAAAGATTTATCTTTAACAATGGCTAAGTCTCTAGTAACTATATGCCCCAAGTGTGGATTTATAAAATTAGCATAATTATCAACACTACAAATACATTCACCATCTACATTTGTTGAGGAAACTTTGTCGACTGGGAGAGATTTTGAAATTGCATTGTAATTAAAAATGGTTCTTCCAATAGGCTTGTTATATTTAAAAGTTTTAGTAACATTCAAATCCTTTACAGGCAATAAATGATGAAAATGATTAAATAAATTCTTAAAGTTTATAGAATTATAAATAGGATGCTTAAAATATATTACACAATAAGAATTAGAACAGTTATTATTATGAAATTGATTAAGTTTTATTTTTAAATATTTTGATCTAGTAATGAGCAAATCATAGAAAATGTGATTAAAATGTTCATTAGTAAGATTTAACTTTAAGAAAATAGCATAAACTGTGTTTAATTGTTTTTTCTTAACTGCAAATACCCATGATTTAATAAATTTCCATTGAAATGTCTTGTTGAATTGTTGATGCATACTTTTAATCTCCGCTTTAAAATCATGTTGGGGGGAGCTTCCTTTACCGCATTTAAATCTTTTGAGTTTAGTCAATTTACTATTATGTAAAAGAGGATTAAAAAAAGGTGATTAAAAATAGAATATTTATTATCTACAAAATTATTTTTTACAATATTACCATTGAGATATAATTGATTTAATCCATATGGAAAAAGAGTACATTGTGATTTAATATAGAAGTTTTCAAAGAACAATCTATCAGCAGTATATATATATATATATATATATATATATATATATATATATATATATATATATATATGTATATATATATATATATATATATATATATATATACTTGCGTGTATATATCTAGCTAAGACATACACACACACACACACACACACACACATATATATATATATATTGTTGTGACACATCACAACACTTTTATTTTATTATTTAAAAATTAACATTTCTATAAATCATTAAATATTTTTTTAATTATTTTAATTTTAATTATTTTAAATTTTATCTTTAATTTATTATTCTAAATTTATTCTATTCCAAATTATATTATTCAAAATTTTTTTTTTATAGTTATTCATTAAAACTCTGAAATAATATTAAATAGCATTTATAATTGCTTTCATGCTAATATGGGTTTCATGTTAAGTCGTGCAAATTCAGTAAGCTAAAATAATTGTCTAACGCTCACTCTTAAACGGCCTTGGTTCTAAGCGACAGCTTACTTGTGTGGAGTAGCAACTGAGTATGCGTTTTCAGCCAATCACAGCGTGCCAAGTTGAGCGGGAAGTTCCCTTTGTCACATGCTTGCAGAGCAACCGGTATCGGGATGTTCGGTGAGCATAGCAGGAGAATTTCTCCTGCACCCCTTTCTTATTTACGCCCACCAGTCGCCACCCCCTCTGGTACTACTCTTACTGATTTTAAAAAGCTGAAAATATCTAATTCTCCAAAATGCTACTCCCTCTACCTCTAAAGGTAGCTCTGATGAATTCAACAAAATTCAAAGAAAACATAAAGCCCCTTCTGAGCCAGATGCCGAAGGTTTTATTCACCCTGCTAAAAGACATACCGCAAAGCCTAACTTTGCAGGAAAAAACTCCCCTAATATGGATGCTTCCCCCCTGGTAGTCACTAGTAAATTAAATCCTGATGTGCCGGCACCTAATGCCGAAATTGTTTGTGAGCCAACTCAAGAAAAGGCCGCTCCTAAAGCTAAACTCCCCCCTCCCCTTCTATATTGTTCCGCTAAAGGAACGGAGGAATCTCTTATTCACCTTGACGATCATTGCCCCTAGTGTCAACTCTGAAATTAAAAGGGACCTAATTAAAGTAAATGTAAAAACTATAGAGGAATACAGAAAAGTTCAAAAATTTCTAAATGAAGAGAAGGTGCAGTATCGCACATACCTCCTCCACCAGGATAAACCTCTTAAAGTGATTATTAGGGGCCTTCCTATTTCGACTAACACTAACGATATTAAATCAGACCTTGAAGTTTCAAAATTCAAAATTATCAACGTCACGCAGCTATCCCGTGGTCGGAACAATAGAATTATGATGCCCCTTTTCTATGTTCAAGTAGAAAAGCAACCTTATTATGAATCTATATATGACCTGAAGAACATGATGGGATTAAAAATCACGGTGGAGAGGTATAAAGGACGGAAGCAAGTGGCTCAGTGTCATTCGTGCCAAAATTTTTTCCACGGGAGCAATTGTTGTAAAATTGCGCTCCGGTGTGTAAAATGTGCAGGAGAACACCAAACTTCTGAATGTACTAAGCCCTATGAAGCTCCTTGTCTTTGTATTAACTGTGGAGGGCAACATCCTGCCAATTACAGAAACTGCCCTAAATTTCCAAAATACAGGCCGTACACTCGAGCCACTAACCCCACCTTCTCAAGAAAGATGATCGACCCCGGGAGGAACTTTGCCTCCCTGTTCAAAGAACGAAACGAGGAGCCCCCTCAAAATTCGACCCCCGTGGTCGCCCAAAATCAGTCGGTACCCAGCGGAGCAAATTTTGAAACCGACAATATTCAAAATTTTATCAAAAGTCTCATGCAGTTTGAGCAAAACTACAGTAAAATGGATGTCCTTAAGGCATTCCGTAATTCTCTTCCCGCACTCCGTAATGGTCCCTACGGACATAGACAGAGTATATATCGTTTATGAGAGTCTCCTGACTCTCACTTGCCAGGGCTAACCCTCCACCCCACCCCCCTCCCGGCTGCTGTTTTCGCGCTGCGGAATTTTAAATCTCTTACCGTTGGAATTTTTAATGCCAACGGACTTAGAAATAAAATACAGGAAGTCAGAGACTTTGTAGTAGCAAATAATTTAGACATCTTTTTGGTCCAAGAGACCCATTGCACCCCAGGGAATCACTGCAAGATTGCCACTTATGATGCTTACTTTGATGACAGACCTTCGATTAGCAACCAACCCTTCAGAATTGGAGGAGGAACTGCTATTTTTATCAAAAATACCATCCCATACCACCTGGTAACCACCACTAAAACTCACTTCATCGAGGCTACGACCATTTGCGTAGCCCTGCCAAATAATCCAAAAATCACCATAGCTTCAGTGTATCTTCCGCATGAAAAGGATAGGGATGGTATCATCAGTGATCTTAAAGCCCTTTTCAAAATCTCCCCTCATGTGATAGCCGCCGGAGACTTTAACGCTACGCACCCCGCTTGGGGCTGCGCACGCGCTAATGCCTACGGCAACAGAATTAAAAATTTCGCCGACTTTAGTAAGTATGATATTGTGGCACCTTTAGGCCCAACCAATAGCCACAATACTCTGGACTTTGCAATTACTTGTAATATCCCCTTTGGCTATCACATGGAAACAGTAAATGAGCTTTCCTCTGATCATCTTCCGATTCTTTACACTTTAGAACTCACTCAGTACTCCCTAAATAATCCCTCAAAATTACGTACTAACTGGAACAAGTTCTCCAATATTCTGGCCAGCTAGGATCCCCCCCCCGTCTAAATTCTCGGACACCGGATGGGATAGACGCCGTGCTGGACGCCTTCGGAGATGTCCTCCGGGGGGCTGTCAACGACGCCTCCACATCCAGGACCGATTCCCTAAATTTCTACAAGCTTCCTGCCAATATCAGGGAGATGATCAAAGCCCGCAATAGATTTCGCAAAGATTGGCAGGAATCCAGAGATCCTACCTGCTACAGAGAATACAGCATTTTAAGGAAGCAGGTAAAGAAAAAGATCAAAGAGTACTCTAGAGCACGATGGAACACATACATTGAGTCTCTCACGACTCTTGACAACACAATTTGGAGGGCGACCTCCCGTCTACGTAGGCAGAAATCACACATTCCGACCCTTAATGGACCTAACTTCAGTGCAACCTCCCATACAGAAATGGCTGAACTCCTTGCAGACAGCCTTAGAAGTCAGTTTCAACCAAACCATGATATCCTCGACCCCCCCCCCCACCATAGCCTTGGTGGACCCTCTGGTTGAACAGTTTTTAAATACAAATTCACAGAATACTCTTAAGAGTATCACCCCTTCTGACTTGATTCCATATATTCGAAAAATGAAAAAGAACAAATCTCCTGGAAAGGACTCTATCACTCCTAACATGGTCAAATCTCTTCCATTGAATTTCATTTGCTTCATCACATTTATCTTTAATGTGATGATGTCCATTCACTATTTCCCCAGGGACTGGAAGGTCGCTATTGTCGCCGCGGTCGCTAAACCTGGACTCGATCACTCTGACCCAGTGAATTTTCGCCCTATTTCTTTGCTCTCTTGCATTTCAAAGCTTTATGAATACATTCTTGTCAAGCATCTTGATGAGTTCTGCAACTCAAGGAACATTATTATATCTGAACAGTTTGGCTTTAGGGCCAAACACTCCACACAGCATCAGCTTGTTAGAGTTGTTGAGCTCATCCAGGATGCCAAAGCAAGAAAATATCACTCCTCTATTGTTTTTCTGGACGTAAGTAAGGCCTTCGATAAAGTGTGGTTTTTTGGTTTGCTCTTTAAGCTCATTAAACAACACTTTCCTCCTCAACTCATTAAAATTTTGAATTCCTACCTCCACAACCCGAGCTTTGTTGTGCGGGTTTCCAATATTCTCTCCTCTCCTAGACAGATTTGTTCTGGTGTTCCTCAGGGGTCCCTCCTTGGGCCCCGACTGTTCCACCTCTATATTAATGACATCCCGAAGGTTCCAGATGTCGCCATTGGCCTTTATGCCGACGACACTGCACTGATCGCCCGACATCCCAAGACACAAATCGTGCTCGAAAGACTCCAAAATCAACTTAATGTACTTAATACCTGGTTTATGAAGTGGAGAATTAAAATTAATGCTTCAAAGTCGGCGGTGCTTACCATCCCTGCACTCCCCCCCATCTAATGTTGAATAATGAACAGATTCCCTGGACGAACAGCTACAAGTACCTTGGCGTACTTTTTGATTCTAAATTAACTTGGACTCCTCACATTCTTAACGTCGTTAAGAAGGTGAAGGGGGCAAGAGCCCAGTTGCACCCCTTTTTGGCTAGAAATAGTCGACTGTCACTTTCCAATAAATTATTGCTCTACAAAGCCTACATCAAGCCCATCATGACGTACGGTTCTGCCATCTGGGGAACCGCTTCTGACTTTCATATCAAGAGACTTCAAACTCAGCAAAATATTCCCCTTAGAATGATTGTAAATGCTCCTTGTTTCGTTAGGAATGACGTCATCCACAGAGATCTCAAAATTAAAACCTTTTTGGCCCACGTTCGAAAACTTGCTCTACATTTTCATCTTGATCTCCCGAAGGTTGGAAACGCTATTCTTAACTTATCTAACTATGATCCTCGGCTTCTTAAATGTAGGAAGCGACCACGGGCCCTGCTCGGGCGCCGTGATAACATTCCGCTTCACCCTAAGCGTAGGCGGATTGAATAGCTTCGTTCATAACCAAGTTTTCCCAACCTTCATTCGTCATTCCTCTGAACGTATAGTACCCTCGCATTTGGGATAAATTTTCTCTGCATTCGATCATCTTCCCCCCCCCCCCTCGCCGTCTCGCGGCATCTGGCTAACCCGTGTTTTGTGCAAGGCCCCGCGCAAATTTTGTGCGCACTCTCCTCTCAAATTTAAACTCCCTTCTTACTTTTGATATTCTGTCACCCCGTAGATTTTTAGTAATTACACTTTTTCGTCTTAAATTTCTGAAACTCTTTCGTAAGACTCGGATGATCCTAAATTCTCCGAGCAATCTTTATGCCTTTTGTAAAACTCCCTTTTTGAAATCCCTTTCTTTCGTCTTTCTCTTTCTTTTTAGTCAGGGGATTAAAGTCCGGCTTTTAAAACCCGGACCAGGCACCCCTTTAAGAAACTTTTACCTTGCACCTTGCACGCTGGATTCAGTCACTTTAAAAATTGTGGGGTGAATAGGTGGTGTGTGTTTTTTAGGCAGGGATGTGTGCCTGCACCCCTTGTTCCTACCATTTTGTTTAATATCACATTGTGTGCAACATTATCCATCATCATCAATTATTTTATTTTGTGACAGTGCAAAATAATAATAAAATTATGATTGTGAAGAGTGAGTAGATTGGAGTACAGATTTTATTTTATAATGACTTATAAAATTGTAATCATCTAAAGATGTTTCAAAATGGAGATATTGATTGTGCATGTGAATGTTTGTGATGAAATTATTCTTCAAAATAAGGGTCAACATACTCCATTTTTTGTGTTATCTACAACTAAAAATAAAGTGATTATTTTTATCCAGAACACTTGTGCTTGTTTCAATCTGTTCTGTGGATTGTGGTTTTAAAAAAAAAGTGTTAAGGAGCTATGTATAATAGCTTATATGGAACTCATGTGAATTGATGCAGCCTCAAATTGATATGCAAAAGAATCTGCAAAATAAAAAAATAAAAAAATTGAAGTACCTATATGATAAGGTAATAAAAGATATATATATATTCCTTGGAATTTTCATTAAAGTTTCATCTGAGCGGTTTAAATAAAACTTTAAGAATGCCATGATTAAAAGTAAAGAAATAGTAAAAAAACACAAGAAAGATCAATCATGCTTAAAGCATTGATTTATAAACACTTTCCAACTTCAATGCAATTTTATTTAAACATGTCTCAAATGTGCAATACATTCCTCGGTAATATTTTAAAACTTATCACAATACTACATTAATATATTATATTTGAAAACTTAAACCTTCATCGAAAAAAATGAACTTCATTCAAATGACGGCATTGAAATATAAATTGCCTGGTTTAAACATATCTAAAATGTGATACATTCCTCGGTTATAATTTTAGAATTATCATAATACTACGATAATTTATTATATTTGAAAACTTCATCGAAAACAACTGAAATTCATTCAAATGACGTCATAGAAAAAATAACACGCCTGGCTCTCTCTATAAAAGCAACATTTCATTCATAAAGAATTTCCCATTCATGTCATTCTTCACAATACTATAATAATTTATTTTATTAAAAAATTAAGACTATGGAGCTACAAGTAATTAAACTCTATGCTTAAAACTTCATCGAGAAAAATCGTCCTTCTCTTTCTAAAATCAATGAATATTTCATTCATATCAGCTATGCAGACTCCATGAACTAAATGATTTTGTGTTAAAGAAATACAGCAATTCTAATACAACTCATTTTACATATTTTGCTGTTAACATTTTACATAGGTGAAAAATAGGCTTCGTTGTAGAAATAATCAAATTTGGATGAGCATTTAAACTCAAATATATTGTAATTGCGTTGTTTCAGTATATAGATGCATACAATTTAAGCAAAAATAAAGTAGTTTTAGGACGGATACAACACTCAATATGAATTAAAAAGAACTTTAAAAATCACGATTTTGAGACAAGATGGATGCCATATATCATTTTGAAGTAGGTCACGTGATCGTTTCATATCATGGTCACGTGATCGCTTCATATAAGAGGTGTTATTATTATTTTAATTTTTATTTAAAAACTACTGTATATCTTTCGCTGAATTTTTTTTTATATATTTTATGGAACAATTTGAATATTACCTAAAATTCTTGAAGCAATTTGTGAATTTTAAATCCGCTTAAAATATGTTTGAAAAATTAGGTCCCATAGGGCTCAATGTATTTCATTTTTTCAACCCGGGTTCAATCCAAAACTAATTGGGTGATATTATTCATTTATATTCCCATAGGTCCTACAGACCGTCTGAACAACATACTAAAATTTCATTTTGATTAAGTCATTTTTACGGCAGTTATCGTGCTAACGGACAGACAAACAGACAGAATGAATCAACAAAGTCATAAACACTTTTCAACTTTGTTGTAAAGAGTTAAAGAATGAATCAACAAAGTCATAAACACTTTTCAACTTTGTTGTAAAGAGTTAAAAAGGTAATTTTCAAATGCTCAAAGCTTCATATATTTGATAAGTTTTAGGCGCTCACATGCAAAGATGGTTTATATACTTTATTTATTCCCAACGCATTGAAATATTAGATATTCAAAATTTTGTATTCCCACTGTGTACGGTCCCCTTCCATTAAGTTATTAAGAATTAAGTAAGTAATTTTCCTTTTAATTGCAATTGAGTGCCCGACCTCTTAATAAGTGTTGGGGTGCAGCTGTTAATTGATCTCATATCATTAACACTTTACAACAAAGTTGAAAAGTGTTTATGACTTTGTTCATTCTATCTGGCTGTCTGTCTGTCTGTCTGTCCGTTAGCACGATAACTGCCGTAAAAATGACTTAATCAAAATGAAATTTTAGTATGTTGTTCAGACGGTCTGTAGGACCTATGGGAATATAAATGAATAATATCACCCAATTAGTTTTGGATTGAACCCGGGTTGAAAAAATGAAATACATTGAGCCCTATGGGACCTAATTTTTCAAACCTTTTTTAAGCGGATTTAAAATTCACAAATTGCTTCGAAGTTTTTAGGTAATATTCAAATTGTTCCATAAAATATATAAAAAAAAATTCAGCGAAATATATTCAGTTGTTTTTTAAATAAAAATTAAAATAATAATAACACCCCTTATATGAAACGATCACGTGACTATGATATGAAAGTATCACGTGATCCACTTCAAAATGATATATGGCATCCATCTTGTCTCAAAATCGTGATTTTTAAAGTTCTTTTTATTTCATATTGAGTGTTGTATCCGTCCTAAAACCACTTTATTTTTGTTTAAATTCATTGCATCTACATACTAAATCAACGCAATTACAATATATATGAGTTTAAATGCTCATCCAAATTTGATTATTTCTACAACGAAGCCTATTTTTCACTTATGTAAAATGTAAACAGCAAAACATGTAGGATGAGTTGTATAGAAATTGCTGTATTATTTTAACGCAAAAGAATTTAGCTCATGGAGTCTGCATAGCTGATATGAAAGAAATATTCATTGACTTTACCGAGAGAAGGACGATTTTTTGCGATGAAGTTTTAAGCATAGAGTTAAATTACTTGTAGCTCCATGGTCTTAATTTTTAAATAAAATAAATTATTATAGTATTGTGATGAGTGACATGAATGGGAAATTATTTATGAATGAAATGCTGCTTTTTTAAGGAGAGCCAGGCGTGTTATTTTTTCTATGGCGTCATTTGCATGAATTTCAGTTGTTTTCGATGAAGTTTTTAAATATAATAAATTATCGTGGTATTATGATAATTCTACAATTATTATCGAGTAATATATCACATTTTAGAGATGTTTAAACCAGGCAATTTACATCTCAATGCCGTCATTTGAATGAAGTTCATTTTTTTCGATGAAGGTTTAAGTTTTCAAATATAATAAATCAATGTAGTATTGTGAGAAGTTTTAAAATATTACCGAGGAATGTATTGCATTTTAGACATGTTTAAATAAAATTGCATTGCTGTTGGAAAGTGTTTCATAATCAATGCTTTAAGCATGATTAATATTTCTTGTTTAATTATGTCTCTGGAACAGTTGTATCACAACATATATATATGTACATATATGTATATATATATATATATATATATATATATATATATACATATATATATATATATATATATATATATATATATATATATATATATATATATATATATATATATATATATATATATATATCTACACAATTAAAAATATTCAAAGAGAGAGAAAAATGCAAATGAAATATGCAAGAGTATCAGTAAATTAACGGTACATTAAAAATACATCTAATTATGATCCTAAATATAGCATATAATATGATAAAAATTTACATAACAAAGAAAAATGTCTGTCTGTGTGTATGTGTGTTCTGTAGCGGGAAATCTAAGCGTTGTACAACCATAAAATTTGGTACACCTGTTCTATAGGACCCGAATCGGTGCACAACGGCATTATTGAAAAAAAAATCGAATTAGTTGTTTTGTATGAATGTTTGTCTATAACCACGATTTTTTGCCATTTTGTCAAATTAAATTTATTCCTTCTTCGCTACCACAGATTCGAAGACGATCGAGTGTAAAGTATTTTCTCAGGTAAAATCTCTTTGATTCCTATTTTATTTTTCAATCTTTAAGCTTGTTGGCTCAGTAGACTGTGTTTATAGATATTATCTATCTCAGTCTTCAGAAACAAGCTTTTTTGGTCATTTTGAATAGATACTAGGCCTTGATAACGAGTCTGTTCAATATGAAATCATTAAGCCTAGTGCTTTTCAACGTGGTGGGCTTTAATGCTTGATCATTTTCTGTTTTTCAATTTTGAAATCCCACCATTGGTAATTGCAGATTATATATTGTTTGATGATTGAACATTTGCTTTTCATTCTCCCCTTGATTGATAAATCTCTATTTTTTGACATCTTTATACGTAGCTATCTTATATTTTAAGTTATGGTTATATGAATTACAACTTATCCCTAATCTATAATTGGAATTTCATATAATACATATATATATATATATATATATATATATATACATTCATTGCCATAAAAATTTGCGTACCAAGAAATACTTATCAGAGTCGAACGAAATTTTATATTATGTTGAGTATAACGTTACAACGTTGATATACATTGCTGGACAATTGCTAAGAACGGATCACAAATTGCAATGTAGCTCAACATTAAGCTGGGGTGGGGGCCCAGCAGGATAAAATATTGTTGCCACACTGTTCGGGCATAAAATAAAGATAAGTTATTGTTCTGAAAAATACAGAAGATTTTGAAACATCTGAAAGGAAAAAACTGCTCATTTGATGCTGTGTATGGAGAAATGGAAAAATACATATGAACCACAGCAGTCACCTTTGATAAAGGTGTCAGTACGAGATATGTCCACCGTGGAGTGCGATGCAACATTCCACACGTCATGTCATGCTTTGCACAACATTGTCCAGCAGCTGTTGAGGCAAGTTATCCCACTCATCTGTCAATGCACGGATGAGGATGTCCTTGTTTGTTGGAGGATATTTTCGACCAGCAAGTCGCTTCTCCAAAGCATCCCAAACATTTTCAATGGGGTTTAGATCTGAAGAAAGTGCTGGCCATACGAAGCATTGAATACCCTTGCTGACTAGACAATTTTTAACAGCGAGTGTTCGATGACATGGTGCATTGTCGTCCATGAAAACAAATTTATTACCGACAACACCACGGAAATGGCGAACATGAGGCAGTAGAACTTCATCAATGTATCGTTGGCCGGTCTCAGTTGCAAGCACATGTAAGGGCGTGCGGCCATTGATCATGATGCCGGCCCATACCATCATACTGCATGTCGGATATTGTTCTCTTTTCTGGATATTTTCTGGACGATAAGCAGCACCACTCTCACGACAGATAAGTTGGCGTCTACAAGCCGATGACAGACTGAACCTACTCTTGTCTGAGAATAATACGCAAGCCCAGTCCTGTTCGGTCCAATTGCGATGCTCACGACACCATTGCAAACGGGCGATATGATGCAGTCTGGACAATGGAACACACACAAAATGTCTGTGGGCGTATAGTCCTCCTTCTCCCAAACGTCTGGCTACAGTTTTTCGGGAGATCTGCTGTCCTGTGGTAGCAAGAAACTGATTTGCCACCTGCTGAGCTGTGGTGAGCCGGTCTCTTTTTGCAGATAGCACAATGTAATTGTCTCTTGCAGGCGTCGTACTTCTAACACTATCTCCCCCATTATGCTTGCTAAACATTCCAGTTGTTTTAAATGCTTGCCACCGCCATGAAACAACTCTGTGGGCGATGTCGAACACCCTGGCAACATCGGTTATTTTTTGCCCTTCTTCGATCTTTCCAATAATAAAATTATCTAAGTGATATCGGGAAGACACACCGAAAATTTTAAGTTCGACAATTAAAATTTTCCCGTAAAACTTTCGCTTGGAACAACACCTGTCTACATGCGTCAAATCCTTTAAATCTCTTATCAGCGCTATCACGCGACGAACAAGCGTGGAAAAAAAAAATTTGCATGCGCACACTTCTTACTGTATCCCGCACTTATTCTAATTTTTCATATTTTGCTTCCTTTCATTTTGGGTTGCTATGGGTGATAGTGTCATCCGTCCTTAGCAATTGTCCAGCAGTGTAAGTAAGTGATACAAAATCAAAGCAACAGGGTTGTTTAATACAGGAAAACTACAAATGAATTTAGGTTGTAATATCCTGTTGGGCCACCTCTAGCGTGAATACACGATGCGATACGGTCGGTTATTGAGGCATACAGGTCCCGTATGGTGTCCTGCATCATCGCATTCCACAGTTGTAAACACGGCTCTAGTTCGACCAAACTCGTAGTCGTAGGCTGTTCAACTTGCCACCCTAAATGATTCCAGACATGCTCAATCGGTGACAAATCTGGGGATCGGGCAGACCAGGGAAGGGTGGTAATGTGACGGAGGCATTCCTGTAACATCTTTGCTGTGTGTGGCCGAGCATTGTCCTGTTAAAAAATGCTTCCTAGGAGACCTGCTATGAGTGGCAACATATGTGGGTGAAGGATGTCACGGACGTACCGCTAAGCTGTCTTGGTTCCGTGGATCAATATTAGAGGTGACCGGGTGTCGTATGCGACGGCACCCCATACCATCACACCAGCTATGGAAGTGGTGTGCCGCTGTAAAACGAAGGCAGTATTGAGGCGTTCCCTACGGGGTCTCCACAAATGTCCACGGTTGTCATCACTGCCCACATTGAATCTCGATTCGTCGCTGAAGACGACTTGGTTCCATTCAGTTGCGGTCCAATCTCGTTGAGCGTGACACCACTCCAAACGGAGGCGACGGTGTGTGGGTGTCATTGGCAGCACACGTAATGGGCACCGCGATACCAAATTTTCTTCAGTCATGCGCCTCGCGATGGTACGGACAGACACAGGGGCCCCTAGTGAAGATGCTGCCTGAGTCCGAATGGCGGACAATGATGAAGTTGACGCTGCGCGTGCGTGTCGGATGATGTTATGGCCTTCTCGGCTATTGTTCTGTCGAGGGCGTCCGGAGCCTGGCCGCCGTGTATACGACCACTGATCCCAACACCTCCTCACAGTAAAGTCAGACCGGCCTAGGTGGCATGCTACTGGCCGAGCTGACTACCCGACTTCCATCATCCCGATGATTTTTATCCTCTCGAACTCTGACAGCTGATCATATTGTTTTCGATGGCGGCGTAACGGCATCCTTAATGAGAAAGCGTCCCTCTGCAATGGATTAAGTACAGGCAAAAAGCCACTGCGTACCTTTTTTCTGCGCCAGGGAGAACGAAGTTCAGCGCCCTGTGGTGGCAATACGCAGTCACGCTGTATTTCTAATCATTTGCATATTTGCATAATACGTACCTCCATGCCAAATTTTGTTACGATCCCACAATTACTTCTTGGTGCTCTAATTTTTATGGCAATGAGTGCATATATATATATATATATATATATATATATATATATATATATATATATATATATATATATATATATATATGCATTATATATACATATATAAACAAGGTGATCATAAAAAAACTTCCCCGATATATGAACACCTAGCGGCCTATCCGCTCAACCAATCGAAAGGAAATTTCAAATATTGTTATTTGAAGCTATGCGCTCGAGATTGTGATGATTTCAAACAATAGAGCTCTCACGGACGGTTAGTGAAAAAATTTCGAAATTTTCAAATGGCAACACCCACTTTTTTCCTGCTCAAATTGATCAGAGAAAAACCATAAATGGCGTTGGAACGATACACGTATGGCGAAAATTGGCGGAGTAAAACATTTGCAAGGAAGAGCATTGAAAAGGACCAATGACAACACAAGAGAGGAGAGGGAAAAAAACTTTTATTGGAATTACAAGTTTTTAATGTGCCCACCTTCGCAGACGATAACGCATTACATGCGGGAGAATGTTGACAACAATGACGAACGTAACATAGCAGGAGGAATCTGTATAACTTCACGTTTTATGGCATCTTTCAATTCTGACAAATCTCGTGGATTTGATGTGTACACCTTAGATTTCAAATAACCCCAGAACCAGAAATCCATCTGAATGAGGTTGGGGGATCGCGGTGGCCACGAAACTGCAAAGTTACGGAAGATGACTCTATCACCAAAGTTCTGTTGCAGCACTTATCGAACACACGTAGCGACGTGTGGACGAGCACCATCTTGCTTCCATACGTCATTAACGACATTTCGCTGCTGTAATTCTGGAATAACGTAATTCTTCAACATTGTTTTATGCCGAGAACCTGTGATGGGGGGGGGGGGGGGGGAACACGTTTGCGTACCATTGATCTCTTCGAAAAAGTACGGACCGAGAACGAATGTGCTTGCGATGCCGCACCACACAGTCACTTTAGCTTCGTGTAGAGGCACTGGTGCCACATCGTGAGGATTTTTGTCAGCCCAGTGAACGCAGTTCTTAGAGTTTACGTTCGCAATTAATGAGTAATGTGCCTCATCCGTCCACAATTTCCGCAGCAGCCACCTGCTTTCTTCATCATATCTTATGAGGAAAAAATTAGCAAAGTCGACACGCTGTTGTTCGTCTCCAGGTTGCAACATCTGGACGTGCTGGAATCGATCAGAAAAATACGCAGAACAGAGCGCAGAAGCTTGAGGACTGAGGTTTTCGGTACATCCCAATTGCGGGCAACACTTCTTGCAGTACGCAATGAACCTGCAGTAATCGTATTATGCACTTCTGCAACAACTTCAACAGGAACAGATGGTCGTCCGGATCGCGGTCTATCACATGTGTATCCAGTTTCTTCAATTTTGTTTACCAAATCAAGTACAACTCGTATGGAACATGGGCCTCGTCTTAGCTTATGATTTCGCCGATAAACTCGCACTGCTTCGGCAGCATCCCCGTTCAGATAAAACAGCTTTATCAAATCATCTAGTTGTTTCCATGTAAGTGTCATCTTGTTGGCACGTTCGAACACCTGATTGAAGAAACAATCGTCCCACACAGCTTATTAAAGGTTTTCCACAAGCAATGCCTTGCACATGGTGTTCGGTGATTGGTGCTTCTACTGTCTATCCCTGTGAATTATGCAAAGCGCGTCAATCCACCTCCTTTCTGTGTTGCCATTGGTCCTTTACAATGCTATTCTTTGCAAATGTTTTACGCTGCCAATTTTCATCATACGTGTATCGTTCTAACGCCATTTATGGTTTTTCGATGCGCTAATCAATTTGCGCAGGTAAAATGTGGGTGTTGCTATTCGAAAATTTCGAATTTTTTTCTTACTGTAACCGTAACCGTCAGAACTTTATTGTTTGAAATCATCAAAAACTCGAGCGCATACCTTCAAATAACAATATCTGAAATTTCCTTTCGATTGGGTGAGCGGATAGGCTGCGAGGGGTTCATATATCGGGGAAGTTTTATTATGACCACCCTGTATATATATATATACAATATATATATATATAGAAAAGCAAGGTGCCACAAATTGGCCGGGGGAGGCCTGTGACCCCCGCTCCCCTTTTAAGCAAGCTTTATGCCGCGACAACACACCCGGTAGCCGGTACATTGCTAAAGGAAAAATACCCAAGTATTAAAGACATATACAAAGTTAACAAAGCGAACGCTTTGGACCAAATTGGAAATAAAATAAACTATCCAATTTAAGGATGTGTATAATAAAGGTAATTAAGAAACCGCTCTGAACCCATGTAAAGCACATTAGGAAAATCACAAATTTAAATAATCTGCAAACACTCTAACCAAAATAAAAAATATCCCAAATCCAAAAAGATACCTTTCAAATAGCATAAAAGCATCCTCTATTCCATTATGAAATCCTAAAAGCATATTAGAACATCGTACTACTCTACCAATTCAAATGAAATGCTCCAAGTTGACCACTATCATGCCCTTGACGCACCTCACAGCGCCTCTACCATACTATTTACGGCTCACCTACCCTTTTTATGTCCAGGTACATTCTGGAACTCTTTACTAATGTGTTTTTATGGGTTTTAGGTTTCAATCATCTTTATTATACACATGCTGGAATTGGATAGGATGGGATATGTGAGACTCTTATTTTATTTCGAATTTGGCCTAAAGTTTTCGTTTGGTTCACTCTGTATATGTCTTTAATACTTAGGTATTTTTTCTTTAGCAATGTACCGGCTACAGGGAGTGTTGTCGCGACATAAAGCTTGCTTAACCGAGGAGCGGGGACCACAACCGCTCCGGTCAATTTGTGGTACCTTGCTTTTCTATTCTTTTTGTCTTTTTCCATTTGGTTATTATATCATAATCTTCTTAGAAGGGCAGCGTAGCGCCTTATATGTGGGATTTCTGGGTATTTATTCTAGGCATATAAATGAATTTTATTTATTATATATATATATATATATATATATATAAATTTTATATGTATTTATATATAAATATAAATTTTAAGCCTTTCCCAATAACGCGCCCTTTACTTTCACAGTTATTTTATTATTCCAAATTCCTATCTCATGTCGAGCATAGATTGCAACTACATTAAATTCTCTCCCACGCCACTAATATTAACAAGTCTCCAGACACTTCCTCGTTTCCTCGATAATATACTCAGGATACTTCACCTTGAGATGTTCGGCATGTCCTCGTAGCTCTTCTTTGGATTTGGCGCGAAATGAGTTAAATGGCCAGAACCCGAAGCACTCCAACACTTGTTCCAGTCCATGCATTCTCTCACGCAGTTCATTTATCATTTGGTCCAGTGTAGAAAAAAATATCCGCCGGTGCTACACATCAGGACTTTAAGGCTCGTCTTCCGCTCTTTCGTCAGAAAGCCGTGTGTTTCTTCGAATATGACTTTGACGATAGCCAACGTCTTCGTAGAAGAGTTGGCAACGTCTTCGTTCTAGTTGTTCCCATAAGGAATTCGCTTCATCAACGAAACTGGTATGAGTAGTGTCACACCGAAGTTTCATCAGTTCCTTAAGAAGAGCTGTAGCATCCACAACGATTCCAAAGTCTACATTGACCTTTCGTGCGATCTGGGAAGCTTTGTGTACCACCCCAAGAACTTTGTGCCACCGCAAAAGATTAAAATAAAACTCCCAGTTCAAAGCCTCAAGAAGGGCAGAACATTAGAACATGTCATCGCTGACATGATTTCACTGTCCATGAATTCCTCCAGGCAGGTGCGCACTGCGACGAAGTTCGCCTTCAGTGCATGAGTAGCCAAATGCCGGTACGCCCAACGGGTCAGACAAAGTGATTTTAGTGTATTTCTTCCACTGTTGCTGCTAAGCCATTCCTGTTGATCTCCAGATTGCTCATAGCTGTCGTCCTGATAGATAGCGATTTCGGCCTCTAAACGAGAACAATCAGGGACAATCGTCCTAAGCTTTTCCCAGCGGGCTGGTGAAAAACAAAATATATATAAGTCGCTTGAACAGTTCCAAAAATGTTCTTGATTTTGGCAGGAGTGCAATCCTCAGCAGCATGCTAAACAACAAGATTAAACTGATGCGCTGGACAATGCACATACGGAACCATGTACTCGATACCAATGTGCTCTCGGAGCTTGTGTTGTAATCCACCAAGCTTTCCACTCATGTTACTGGCACCGTCGTAGCATTGACCGATGATGTAAGCCATGTGAAGTTAAAAGCGATCGAAAAAAGTGTCGACGACTTTCTGAAGTATGTGCTCAGCCTTTACGCTCTCAATAACATCGAACAAGAAAAATGAATCTTTGGCTGCCACAACACAAGAATCTACGTCAATATTAACATAACGAATCAAAAACGCCATTTGATCCTTACGACTGATATCAATTATAGTATCCACCATCATTGTGAAGAATTTCGCTTACTTCACATCCTTGACGATTCACTTTGCTGCGTTGTGTCTCAGCGTGGCAATGATTTCGTCGCATATCGTTTTTGAGAGATATTTGATTCGATTCGGTGATTCAATGTGCTGCATCAGCGTTTTGTTGTGGCGTAAATTTTATATACGGTAGCTCCCTCGCTTCTCTGGCTATAACTTTTGCAGCAAAAAAATCAGATGTGTGATCGGGACTCACAGGACAGCCGTGACGTTTTGGAGATTTCACAGTGATTAAAATATTAAAGTAAATTACTTGCCTCAGTTTAAACATATATTTTGATAGAATACGTTCCGTATTATATAAAAAATTTATTTAAAAAAACATTATATATGAAAATTATCATTTATGAGCCGAGGACAAGAATGTTCCATGTTTGAGATTTTGACCTTATAAATGCTTCCAAACGATATTGACTTAGATTATTACAAAGTCTATTTAAAATATATTTTAATTTCGGAAATGATCTTTAGTAAAACACCTGAGTGTGAGTGGCAACATAGTTAAAACGAATCCATGGACGATTCTACCATTCAACTTTATAAATGTTAATTTGAAAATTATCGCAAACATTCCTGTTCCTTTTGTTTTCTGAAAACTGAAATATCGTTGACTGCTTCCTGCCGCAGTAGGCAAATGTCCGTGTGTAGCGTGTTAAATCCTCCTCTATTACTGCAGTGTATAATGCTAAATACTAATGTGTATAAACCTAGCGATAAGTAAAGCAGTGTACCATATTACAAAGAATGAATTGGATAATATTCATATTTATACCGATTCGAGAGCGGTGTTAAATTCATTGGGTTCTTATGAGGTAAATAATGAAAAGATACCAGATCAAAAATATAAGATAAAAAAATACAGAGGAATTATCCATTTGCATTGGATTAAAGCATATATAGGTATAATAGAGAATGAGGAGGCCGACAGAATGGCCAAAAAAGTTGCAAATATAGAAAATATTGATTATTGTTTCAAGGTCAGTAAGAAACAACTAAAAACCAAGAATAAGATCAAAGAAGATGGTATAAGAAAATGGCAAGAGAGGTAAGATCATGCCAATGATGGTAGGATCAACAAAGTTTCCATAAAGAGGCTATTAGGAAACTTGTACATAAACCATGGAGATTTCAAGTCCTATCAACAAGGAGTTTTTGGAAAAATACTAAATTGGTTTTGAAACCAAGATATCGGAACTATGGAACACACAATTTATGAATGTCTACTTTGGGAAACCATTAGAACTCAATACTTCCCAAGAATTTTAAACAAGTAAACCTGTTGGATTTATATAGAGTGTACCATTGCAGGAAAGACATTATTTGAATTACATCCAGCCTTCTCAATATGGAAGTTTTACTTTATTATTGTAACGAGTTGTTACTTTGTACGTCAAGTATATTCTGTTTGTTTATGTTGAAACTGAAAATATTGCAGAAAATGTTGTAAATTGAAATTCTATAGTAATTATTTTAGATATTGGTTATTTTTATACCTTTGTCTTGAAGTATTTTATTCTTGGCATTATAGTTTGATTTTGTGATAATTGGAAGATTCCTTTGAAAAATGTATAGTTTTATGGATTGAAATATATTTTGATTGACCAAGATTTTGATTTTATTATGTTATATTGAAAGTTTATTATTTATAGCCGAAAGCGTGGGTTAATGTAAATTATGTTTGTATTATTTGGATTGGCTCAATAAAGTGAGAGGTCGTTTGTTCTCTATTGCCGCGAACTGTCTCGTTGCTTTGACTCCTTGCTTGTGTTATCGGCTGTGCTATCAGTTGTGTTATCTTGCTTGTGTTATCGGAACGACTTTGAATCGAACCGCATACTTTTGGGTGGGTCGCTACCTACATAGGGAAAGTTAGAAAATTAAAAGTCTACTTTTCGATAGATAGATACGTTTTAAGCATTCATGAACTCGATTCGGACGTTTTTCATTTCATGTGCGTGCGGACGCTATGTCTTGCAAACGTATGTAACGTTTCGAAAACAAGTTGGTACAGTGATTACAATCGGTGAATTAATTTTAAAAACAATCGACCGTGCAGAAGAACCGACCAATTTTCAAAGGAATTTTTGTTCAAGATGTTCTATAATCTTAAATAAACACACTTAACTTTTTATTATAAAATGAATGACACAAACTTTATAATGTTCTCCGGATATTGCATTTTTAAAATCAAATGAAGTAAAATTGAAAATCAGTTGAATGTGCACGGATCTTGTTCGTTCTATCCACGAGAACGACTTTTTCTATTTGCTTCACGCAATATTCCACTGCATTTTGTATTTTGTTTGGACTCATAATGTGACCAACATTTACTTTATACTTCATTAGGGTAAATTTAACATTTGACGTACGATCATTACTAGATTCGTCTTTTCAAATTGAAAAACGCAAAGTATGATTTGGCATATCAAAATTAGAATTTTCAATTTTAAGGATCTAGTGATTGTAACTCAAACAGTCGGTGTTATAGAATATTAGTTTCTAAAGATTAAAATCGTTTTCATATCATTCGCTTCATCATTTTGAGAGCTATCACGCTTTGTGTAGAAAGGAACATGTTTAATATCTCGAGAATGGATCATAAAAAAATTAGATAATAGTGTCTATTTCTTTTTGGTTACAAATAATTCGGTTATTGGATGGAAGTGAACTTATTTATTTTTTTTTATGACTTTTTTTTCATTTTAAATGAAAATAGTGTAATATATCAAGATCGGCGTACCTTATCGTTCTGTTAATCATGCCATTTGCTTGTAAATAATTAAAATTGTAATTTTTGCCGTAAATTTTGGTAATTATGTTTTTGAAATGAAATGTTCAAAAAAATGCATACGCGTCTGACATGTATTGATTAAAAGAACTGCTCCAATTGCTTCATTTATTCGAGAGATGTGGGGGAAAATAAAATTTTTAATATCTTGATAAACAATGGTATCCATACATTTCGTGTTAAAAGTAATAACAAATAACTAACTTGTTTAATAATTGTCACTTTATTTTACTTGTTATGAATTTTGCTTTTTGGAACCAAAAAACATGAGATATTTCGTATTAGCGTCTGACATGTATTCGTTAAAAGAACTGCTCCAATTGCTTCATTTATTCGATAGATGTGGGGGAAAATAAAATTTTTAATATCCTGATAAACAATGGTAGCCATACATTTTGTATTAAAAGTATTAACAAATTGCAAACTTGTTTAATAATTGTCACCTTATTTTACTTTTTATGAATTTTGCATTTTGGAACCCAAAAACATGAGATATTTCGTATTAGAGTCTGACATGTATTCATTAAAAGAACTGCTCAAATTATTTCATTTACTCGAGAGATGTGGGGGAAAATAAAATTTTTAATATCTTGATAAACAATGGTATCCATACATTTCGTGTTAAAAGTATTAACAAATTACTAACTTGTTCAATAATTGTCACTTTATTTTACTTTTTATGAATTTTGCATTTTGGAACCAAAGAAACATGAGATATTTCGTATTAGCGCCTTACATACATTTGTTTGAAATAAAAAATCATATATCAATTTTATAACATTTCTATATGTGATTATGTTTTTATAGGACTTTTTTTATTTTCGAAAACTTGAAGTCAATACGTTAGTAGCTTTAAATAATCGTATCTCTGAATTTGTTACAGAGATATCAGAGATATAGTACCAACAAACATCATTGGAGAGATGGTTGATTCCTCCGAACGTGTAAATCCATCTCAACATTTTTCATTTACATTACTATGTATGTGATAATTGAAATAACTGAAAAATGTCATACACATATTTTCACTAATGTAATAGAAAAGAATATATCAAGAACGGTTTGGATCGCTTTGCGATTTCTTTCAAATCTCTTACAATATCAAAAACATTGAATTATTTTTATTTTTTTATTATAATATTTTACTAATGGTACATGTATACATTTTACAAACGAGTTTCTTTATTTTTTTCTTATTTTTCTCTTTCTTCTACAGTCCATAGTATATGCAAAGGGAAAGTTGGGAATTCTCAAGCTATTTTAAGCACACTTAAACACGAATCAAGCATTTTTTTAAAAATGGCTGTGTGTAAGTTTGGGGCAACGATATCTCTCGGACAAATTAAACAAATCAAATAAAATTGGGAAGAATGATTTCAACGTCAGAGAATTAATTTTTAATTAATTTTTGCCGTAAACGAAACTGGGGAAAGTCCTCAGATTTTTGAAAATTGAAGAAAACGCATAAAATATAATTATGTTGGAGAAATGTTAAGGAAATTAATTTAAGGAATGTTAATTTAATAAGTAAGTTCTTACTTAAAAGAAATTGGCATCGTTCATAGAATTCCAATGAACTCGATATATTGCACATTTTGGATCATTAAAAAATTGCACCTATCACGTTCTTGAGATATTACCAAATTTAATTTCTCCTCTGGAAACGTGATATCTCGAAAGAATCAAGTCATTTCCAAGAAATGTGTTATATTTATTTTAATTGATATAGGATAAGATTTTAAACGAGATTTTGATGAAAGAAAGCTCTAATTTCGAAATGTGTTTAATTAAATGGATCTGCAAATGAAATTGAATATCTGTCGCTTTGTGAAGATTATTAGTTTAACATGAACTGTTCGTGTGATAAATGTGTTTTGTTAGGAGGGCGTATATAATTTCTGTTTTGCTAGGAGGTCGTATATAATTTCTGTTTTGTTAGAGGGATGTAAAGTAATTGCGGTTTGTTAGAGGATATAGAGTACCCGGGGTAGTACTTTTTAAATCTCTTTACTTTTTGAAGGATCAAAGTGAATTAAAAGAAGGTGTGAAATATTAAAAAGCAGGATTTTACATTAAGAAATGCGCTGTAGACCGACAAAAATAAACAGACTTCAAACCCATTTTGAAGATTTCTCTTGCACCGAATACCAGAACAAGAGATTCTGATGAATCGAAAATATAAATCTCATTATTGTGTATTTTTTTGAAGCTGCAATTTACGTTAATGTGTGTATTTTTATGGCAGTATCCTATTTAAAGTGCAACATAATGTATTTATTTTTTCAACATGTCCAGGTTTCTTTACAAATTGTTGCAGGTAAAAAATTTGAAAATGCGCTAGACAGAATCTCTTAAAATTTAGTTAGGGGATCGTATAATTATGCTATGGTAGTGAAGAAATATTGTATTGATTTCTTACTTTGACGATGGAATCCAAAGTAATTAAAGAATTCTGACTTTGTCAAAAAAAGACAACCCAATAAATTAAAACTTCGTAAATGCAGATATACAGCATAAATATAAAAATAAATGGTTTGAAAGGCAAGGCCCTTTTCAGGACCGACACCCACTTTCTCAAGTTGACTTGAGTAATGGAAGTAAATTTGGCACAATTATTTCACTTGATAAACGTAGCCAACGGCCCTACCGTGCTGAAAACACTGGTTCTCGTTAGATCACCGAAGTCAAGCAGCATCGGGCGCGGTTAGTACTTGGGAGGGTGACCACCTGGGAACACCGCGTGCTGTTGGCACATTTCGCGGTAGCCCGGTGGTTTGCGCGCTGGATTTGCACGCTGTCACAACTGCCGCCGTGTTCATGCGGAGTACGATCACGTTAAATATGTGGGTCCGTAAGTCCTTCAGAGAGGTTGGTGGTGGGGGAAGGAGGGTGCCTCCCCCCTGTGGATGCCTCCCCCACTGGGTTCCGGTCTAAATTGGGTGGCACTTTCCGGCCGTCCAACTAGTTACCTTACACCTTCCTGGTAGATCGGACGGCCTGGGTCTCAACAACAACAACTTAATAAACGTCGGAGGTTTATTGATTCTCAGGTCAGATCAATGGAAGACCTTTAATTGAAGAAAAATAAACATGCTGGATGTCATTTTATAAATACTTGCTTCACAACATATTACACATTTCTAAAAATATAAAATAAGAAATATTTGCACTATTTCCAAATGTGCAAACGCATAATCAGAAATATATAGTTATCATTGTTGAGAAGTTATCAAAAGTCATTCACTAGAAAGAAATGTTAATTTTCCACCAGCCCTGGAACAACTTGAGCAAATCGAATGGAATTTAGTATGTTTATTCCGATAGATAATGGTTCTAAGCCTACTGACATTTCAAGTATTTGGACTAGGTGAAGGCTTTGAAAAATGTATTTTCTAAAATCTAAAAATATTTCCAAAACATAAATATGTTAGAGTTTGTTGCAAATATAGCCATTATATATGTAATTTGATATTTTGAAGGAAAACAAGTAATTTACAAGACATCATCTGTCTTTCTGGAGCTATAACATGCTTTTTAATATAAAAGGAGAAAATTATAAATAATAAATAAAATGGAAAATATGTTCATTATTATACAATAAGTGAGTACTTTGTAAGTACTTATTTATAACAAGAAATGACTAGACACTATCGTTTAGTAGCTGTAATGCGTCATTCTCAGGTATTGGTAGTTTTACTTTTCACACAAGGAGCTTAATGTTTTTCGAAATAATCCACCATATAACACGAAGTGTTGCATACTTATTTTAGTTGGTAACAACAATGCGGCTATTGATTTTTAATCATATTTAGTAATAAGAAAGCTATAATGTGTGTTATCGTTTTCCTACAATATCAAAATGTGTTAGTTTATAGGAAAAGTTATGTATTTGACGCATTAGATTTTTTATATTTGCTAAATTGTGTTCCTTCTCATCTAAAACAATGAAAAAATATGTGCTCTACGTACTTTGATTTTCTGATAATAAAATGATTAGATGATAAAAAAATCTTCTTTTAAAGCTTTTTCAATTTTTTAAAGATATGAACGAAGAGTTTGACAGCAAAAGTAAATGTTCATCATTAATGTATAGTTTTTCCACTTTTATCCTCAACCTATATCTTGATTTTGATGTTGGAAAATGATTAAAGATGCGGGAATATCAAACTAACAAAATTGCATTATTATAACACAGTTCGATTCCTTAACAGTGACTTTCAAAATGGTATTTCATTCAGGTTTAGAGTAACTCCCTAAAATTTTGTTCGAAAGCGATTTATACTTCCTCGCATTAATAACTTGAATATTTTATGTTTAAAACTTATATTTATACATCTTTTAATCTAAAATTCTGTTTTTTCGAATAATCAAATGAAGAAAAACTGTTTACAATAACAATCAATAAGATTCTATGAAGAAACAATTTAGCGCTTCGAGTAGAATGAATTGGGAATAGAAGCTATAATAAATCTTCGAAAGTTGACTAAATGTCTTCGTCTTCTTTATAATTTCCCTTTTCCTTCTCCTATAGTAACTGCGGGCAGTAAAGTATCTTCGAAGCTTTATTCATGAAAATGTATTTTGTGAACATTGAATAAAATGGTTCCAAACACTAGAGCATGGGCACGAGCGTAAATAAACAGCCAGCGTAGTAGAATGCGCTGAAACGTAAGGGCATTATTTTTACCATAGTGGTTAATGCTAACCTGACCATGATACCAAATAAAAATTCAAACTAAACCCAATAAACATCAATATTTATCTTTGTGCTGAAAATAAATTATTTAGAATACTTGAGTAAAAATTCTATTTGCACTTTAAGTGATTTCAAGTGAATGTAAGCTACTACTTATTTTTATCTTAGTCACTAGCGTTCTGAAGATGTATACATTTACTAATAAATTATGCAGTGTATATGCGAGCGAAAAGAGAAAAGATATATAACGAATTTTCTTAAAAAAACTCATATTTTATTCAAAGTAAATGATTTATTTTCTTGTCAATTAAAAATATCTATCCAAGAAGATAAATTTAGATATATCCTACTAAAATGAGAGGTTAAATTTTTTAATACAAAAATAATGAAATAAGCATACGAGTATTTTGATTTGGAACGGAATGGCAAAATTCCCGTGCCTATACTATTGCAGATAAAGCATTATCTCAGTCTTTAGCTCAGTGTCTCCCAACTTTTTTCATCTGAATTAAAATATAGAAATAAAGGTGAATACAATTCTTTTTGTCACACACCTCATTTTCAAACATTTTTCAGTTAGTTTTTTATATTACATTCTCTATAATATATAGCAAATATGCAAAGGGAAAGTATTGTGATGCGGTCAAAAATCTTATTCATGCCGTTTGATAGATTTTGAGCATCTTTGAATACGAATAAACCGTTTCTTCAATGGTGTCCGTGTGAGTTGATTTGTAAATCCGTAGATATCATATGTCTCGAATAAATTAAGATATTCGAGTAAAATGTGTCATGGTTATTTCAGTCGATTAACACTAGAGGTTTATTGCTAACAAAATCATACAAATAAAATTTATCTTTTACTTTGTGATTTACAGTGATATAGAAATTATATAATTCGAAGAAATAAAAAGAAAAGCACAAATATATGTGAGGAAAATTACAAATATATTTGAAAATTGGGATGTATAAGGCATACCTATAAAATTTCGCTATCACAGAGCACTGGCATATAGAATTTATTAAAATGTTATATTATTTATTAGCAGAAACAGGTAAAATATTCTGCTCATGTTCTTACGAATTTAGTTGGAACCTGCCAAATAGGGGAGGTGAAAACCATTTTAATAAATGTATATAACATTATTTTAATTCCCCTTATTTAGCATGGTCACACAAATAGGACGTTAAGCAATTACCAATCTATAAAGATAAACACCTCTACTTCAGTTTAAAAAAAATTCTGATGTGTCCAAAGCACGGCATATTAAGAAATATCGATTTCTTGGAAAATTTCCAAGATATAATAACACAAATTAGGACAACTAGATCTTACTAAAAATAAACATGGATTTTGCTATTACTGATTAAAATAAACATTATTTCGAATGATATCGCGCTCTCTGTGGAAAATAAAATGTTCAATATCTCGACGAAGAATAGTGATTAATGCCACTCCATTTATTTTGGGTTAAATATACTTATAAAACATTCATTCGCTTGATAATAGTGAACTTGTTTAATGTTTTCTATTTGAATCAAAAAGCCTAATATCTCAAAAATGACATAAGCCGTCCTGTAAATTAAATTAAATGTTTAATAAAAAATATCTATAAAATGACTTTTTTGCAACAAATGTAAACATGATTATTTGGTAAAATGCTTTTCGATTTTCGAAAAAAATATTCGAATATAGAAAGCCTCCTTCTAGATCGAGTTCATATAAAATAAACGACTGATATTTATTGATTTCAATAATCATATCGAATAGCATTCCCAGTAGAGCTTATTTATTTCTGACTACAAAATGTACTCTGCGTTGCCCGAAGAGAACAGGGTTGCAACAATGACTTTATATAAAATAACAAAAAGGATCAATTTTATTCGTATTAATGACAGTAAAAATTGCATATTAAAAATACATACAAAGAATAAACTTATGTGATAATAGTGAGTATATTGAATTTTTTAGTATTTTTTATTAAAACGTAAAGTGTAAACTATGTCTATTGGTTTCCTATAAATGATATCGTTCGTTCTTGAATCCCAAATTTCAATTAAAATATCCATTTTTGTAACATTTAGAAGCACAATTATGCTTTCAGAAACTTTTATGTATTTCCGAAAAGATAAGCTAAAAAATGTCAGGGAGTTTCTCAGTTTCGTTCACCTTCAAAATACATATGCTCCTTTATATTTTGAAAAAATGCTGCACTCCATATGGAAAAATAAATTCTTAAATATCTCAAGAACACTTAAACAATAATATCCACATGTTTATGATTATAAGTATTTATAAATCTTTTGCACATATGAAAATAGCAAATTTATTCTTTTATATGATTCATTTCATTTTAAATACACAACAATGTCACATGCTAACGTTCTGCAAGTGATGCTATAAGAAGTAACTCTTTGGTAGCAATTAACATATTTAATTTTCATAAGTTTTTGATTAAAAGGAATGTTTTTAAAAATTGAGGAAAATCAATAAATCTCTGACGTATATCGATTCAAATAATTGTAACGAATTTCATCCGTTTTTATAATTTGTTCGAGAGGTATTTCACCGACTGGCACTTAGACGCAAAAACAGTAGATTCGTATTCAGGGCTGCTCATGAAACTGTAAATGAAAGAGTTTTCCTTCGTGTGTAGGGAAAGTAAGAACATTGTAAATGAGAGTAATTTTAGAAAAAGTATTTCAGTATGTAAAAAGCAAGAAAATAGAATCCATTTTTAAAATGCATAAACTTTGTATTGCATAAGGAATATATGTTGTGGTACTCACCGAATGTGTGCGAGAAGCCGGACTGTGGGGGAAAATTGCCACCAAATGGGCTGAGAACGGAGAGCGTGAATCCTGTCGCCGGCTGACCTCCTTAGCTGAGATGAGGGAGAGAGACCTACTTTGGGTCAGCCTATGGCATCCTTTGCACTGGGGAAGGATGACGCCAATCGGAAGAGAATTATCTCACAATTCAGAATGAAAGTGTGTCGATTAAAGAAACACTTCAGAAGAAGGCGATTCTTTCCAACAAACTGCCATCTCAAATTTCCGCAACCAGTCTTTAGCACTGTTTGGGAGTCATCTACATCGAATCCATTCGAAGAACTGGACAAGCATTTTCTGGAATGTTAAAACCAGGGTTGAAGCGTCGGTAGCAGTCTCCGACTCAAACAAAATTATTTAATAAAAATTTTATTTTAGAATATTTAATTTTTTAGTATTATTTTAATAGTTTTGAATTCAAAACATCAAGTACTTCCCAATTAAAAAAGCATTCATATGAAAAATTACTATTTTAACAAAATATGGACTAACGCAGACACGTATTTCGATGAAACAAAAGCTATGCTTGTTTCAAGTTAAATATGGATAGAAATCTTAGCTTCTGAATTCAAAACATCAAATGCCTCCCAATTAGAAAAGCATTCATATGAAAAATTACTATTTTAACAAAATATGGACTAACACAGACACGTATTTCGACGAAACAAATGTTATGCTTGTTTCAAATTAAATATGGATATGAATTCATAATATTGTACGCGACTTCAATTGTGAAATCACTCTTTTTAGCCCACAGTAATGCAAACATTTTACCACAATCACACAAAATGTGTCGATTTTAGCAATTTTTTCATTGCTAATTCAAGACATTTTTATATTTTATGGCAATGATGGTGATAGTATTTTAATTTTTAAATATATTAATGGCTTTGAATAAAGAATTGTAAAAATAAAGATCCCACGAAAACTATTAATTAATATATTTGATCCTTATGAAGGAGACACAGTCGGGCAGAAGAATAAAGAGGAGTCATGAGCGTGTTCTACGCTTTTTGCTTGCTTCATATGACATTCTAATGCCATTTAGACGATTTATATCACACTAATAGTACCACATACTTTGAGACCGTATTCCTATAATCTGCAGAAAATATAATCTGTGCTTTATACACTTATGGAAAGTTTTAAACTGTATAACATTTGTCTTACATATTTAAATTTTCACAGACCGTCCAGGAGTCCCCTGGTGACCTAGAAGACTAAATCATTCCTTATATATAACATCGACCAAGGAACAGAACCTAACGGAGACGAATCTTCGATTTCCCACTGGAGGCCTGTGAAATGGGGGCTTCGAAATATTTTTACAGATGTCCCAGAAACCTCCGCGGTAACCTAGAATGGTAAATATTTGGTAAATACTTAAGAATTTTATAGCTCAACATTAGTTAATACTCCTCAATGATCCATCCAGTACTCCAACATTTGAAACTTCCAGAGAGAAGGGATGGCCTGACATCTCTCTATGCTCACTTAATGTATATAACAAAGTACAATCCTGGAAAGTCGATAAAACTTCCAGCTTCAGTTATCACAGGTATGTGATAATCACACTGATGGAAGACTTTGACATAAAATCCAAAAGACATTATAAAACGAAATTTTCTGAACACACCGCTCTTAGGAGACTGCTGTTACCACAGAAGATTCTTTTGAGCCGCCAATTGCAAAACGCAACTACAGTCGATACCGTTGTTGTTGAAACCCAGACCGTCCGACCTACCAGAAAGGTGTAAGGTAACTGTTTGGACGGTCGGGAAGTGCCACCCAATTTAGACCGGAACCCAGTGGGGGAGGCATCCACAGGGACCGTACCCTCCTTCCCCTACCACCAACCTCACGGAAGGACTTTCGGACCCACATGTTTAACGTGATCGTACTCCGCATGAACACGGCGGCAGTTTTGGTCACACAGCACAGTCGATACCGTAGAGAAATTCGTAGAAGAATTGACTGATCGTATCCAAGCAGCTTGTAACAAGACATATAAGATAAAGAATATATCACGTGAACCAAAACTCAAGTGGTGGTCTTCTTTGCTCACGTGTAAACGAAATCGTTTGAAAGTTTTCTACAATAGACAAAAACACTATCCAACTGTATTTAACATTCAACAATACAAAAAGGAGAGAGCTGTATATAACAAATCCATACTGCAAGCAAAATCCGAGGCATGGAAAACATTTTGCACATAAGCCAGTAAGAAGTATGGGGTAGCTTTTAAAATGACCTACAACAAATCCTTCACAACGAAGCTGTCTATGATCTGGTGCCGCAAGCAATAAATTTGGATCGAGAGAATGTGTTACAACATCTTGCAGATTCTCTTTTCATTACGAAAAAACCAACCCAGACAAATGGCGCGTTTTCTCGTATGACAGAAGAAAGCACTTCGAACAATTTCTCATACTGTCTATCAGTAGCGGAAGTGAAAAGCGCACTTTATTCACTTAGCTCTAACAAGGCCTCCGGAATAGACAATATCGATATGCGAATTCTGAAGGAAGTGTTTAAAGTCCTGCCAATGACGATAACAACATTGATGCATAAATACCTATCTCTGGGATATTTCTCAAAAGTCTGGGGAATTGGAAAAGTTATTTTCTTTCTGAAGCCTAACAAGAATCCTTCCCAGAAGCGTTCATATCGGCCGGTATGTCTTCTACCAACTTTGTCAAAAGTATTAGAAAAAATAATTCACAGGAGAATGGTACACTTTCTAGAACTGAATGGTCTTATGAGAAAACATCAACATGACTTCCAAACAAGTCACTCTACTGAAACAGCACTGGCATACGTTCTGTCATGCATAGAAGACAATATATCCGAAAGAAACTACACGGCTTTCGTATCACTTGATATACAAAGTGCATGTGATAACATAAACTGGTCCATATTATTAAAACAAATGCAAAAGATGAACTGTCCATCTTATTTACAGAATATCATAAGTAGTTATCTGAAAGATACAGCAATTATACTTAATTCAGGAACAACTTCGGAAGATATTCAAGTCTACGGGAAGATATACAAGTCTATTAAAATAATAGTTACACCTCTTATATGAAGCGATCAGATGACCATTTTATAAAGAGATCACGTGACCCACTTCAAAATGAAATATGGCATTCATCTTGTCTCAAAATCGTGATTTTTAAAGTTCCCTTTATTTCATATTAAGTGTTGTATCCGTCCTAAAACCGCTTTATTTTTGCTTAAATTCTCTGCATCTACATACTGAAACAACGCAATTACAATATATTTCAGTTTAAATGATCATCCAAATTTGATTATTTCTACAACGAAGCCTAATTTTCACTTATGAAAAATGTAAACAGCAAAATATGTAGAATGAGTTGTATAAAAATTGCTGCATTTCTTTAACACAAAATTATTTAGCTCATGGAGTCTGCAATATAGCTGATATGAATGAAATATTCATTGATTTTATAGAGAGAAGGACGATTTTTTCAATAAAGTTTTAAGCAGAGTTTAATAACTTGTACCTCCATGGTCTAAAGTTTTTAAATAAAATAAATTATTATAGTATTGTGATGAATGAAATGAATGGAAAAATGTTATGAATGAAATGCTGCTTTTATAGAGAGAGCCAGGCGTGTTATATTTGGATGACGTCATTTGAATAAATTTCATTTGTTTTCGATGAAGTTTTCAAATATTATAAGTTATTGTAGTATTATGATTATTTTTAAAATATTTCCGAGGAGCGTATCGCATTTTAGAGATGTTTAAACCAGGCAATTTATATTTCAATGACGTCATTTGAATGAAGTTCATTTTTTTCGATACAGTTTTACGTTTTCAAATATAATAAATTAATGTAGTATTGTGATAATTTTTAAAATATTATCGAGGAATGTATCGCATTTTAGAGATGTTTAAATAAAATTGCATTGAAATTGGAAAGTGTTTCATAACCAATGCTTTATGCATGATTGATAGTTCTTGTTAATTAATATTTCAGTTTTTTTCTAATCCTAAAACATACATTATATCTATAGATAACATTTTGTTAATTTTGTTAACGAGATATAGGTAATATTTGAGCAAATCGTTAAAGTAAGCAGACTTCTATTAATTGCTAAATATTTTCTATTTTAAAAGTATATATTACATACCAGTTTTTGTGCAGTACATATATTAGTACTCGTGCCATCAAAATCAAAGAAATGACATCAACCCCTGCCTCATGTACTAGTTGTTATTAAGTTATTTTAGTTTTACAATACTTCTACTTTTAAAAAATGTAAGAAGGCATAGTAGACCACTAATACTGATCTATTCTATGTAATGAGAAGCAGTACTGCACTTTTAACTGTAAAAATTTGGGGATTCCTTTCAGTTATTTTACATAATGTATCCGTCCGGTCGTCCAAATAGTTGCTCAAGTCCTCTGGATGAGACGGACGGCCTGGGGTTTCCACATAATGTATCCGCACATGAAATTTCATGACGATACATACATGCGCTCGTAAATTATCTTACCCTCACAGGCAAATACATATTCATATTACACACAGAGTCTAATACATATACGCACACACACAAGTAGATATACTTATATGCACACACATAGATAAACACACATACATATACGCACACACAAACACACATACACATATATGCACAATACATACATCTTGAGGAGAATATTTGAACTTTGTTCATGAGGTTTTAAAACATACTTTTCCTATCCCTTATTTTTCTTTTTTTTGCCGATTCACACTAAATAAAGCATTAAAACAACTTGATATGAATTACTCAATAATTACCTTAACAGCAATGCGCTATGGCTAAACTACGAATTGAAAACAATTGTATACATAGAGTAACGTCGAAATGCGAGGAAAGTCGTTAGAACAACAATGTTCAGCATATCTCTTGTTTCATAATAAGCTGTACAGTATGCGAAATGCCTTTATTTACTTATGCCTTTAGTTATCAATTACCAGTAATACCATTATTTCAACCATAGTTCAAACAATCATTTTCCCGCTTAAACTCAACTGTCACACTATTGCTTACTAAAATAAATAATGCTACAAAAATTTAATACTTCTAATATTTTGTGTTTTAATCTTGGAATTTATACGAAACAAATGCCAACTCCTTCAATTATTTAACATAATGTATCCACATATGAAACATCATCCAGGCACGTAAATTCGTTCATAAGTTATCTTACCCAAACTTTACATGCAAATACATATACAAATACGCACTCACACAAATTCATTTGCATATACGCATACACACAAGAACACCTACACATATACGCACACACACAAGAACACATACACATATATGCACACACACAAGAACACATACATATAAGCGCACACACAAACAATCACATATACATATATGCACACACACATACATACATATAGGCACACAACTCAAACATCTTGCGGAAAGTGTTTTAATTGTGTTAATGAGGTCTTAAAACATACTTTTCGTACCACTTATTTTTCTTTCTATTTTCGTTTCAGACCAAATAAAAACATATTAAAATAACTTAATATGAGTTATTGTATGACTTTGATGGCAATGTGATATGCCTAAACTACGATTTGAAAACTATAATTTGTTTCCATAGAGACGTTAAAATGCGAGGGAAGTCAGCGACGCACTGCATACCAACTTCTTTTATAATAAAATTTATACAGTATGCTAAATGCAATGCAGTTATTAACTTAGGATGCTTTTATTTATAAATTTTATATGCAATTTGTTCGATATCAATTAGTTACATTTTCCAGTACATATGTCAAAGTACACATGTACATTTGTTGTACTAGATTTTTTTAATATATTGTATTGCCTAATTACAGGTGTATTATTTCAGACTGTTAACTATTGTCTAATGTTCTTTATAAGTATATCAGTGTTTATTACAAATGAGAAAAAATACTTAAAGGTATTGTTTTTTTTATAAAACAATACCTTTAAGTACTTTATATTCAAAATTCTTTATATTTTATTTCTTATTACTTTATATTTAATAACATTATATTAAAAATTCCGTTATACCAAAAGTTTGTTATAAGAAAATCTCAACATGCTATTATCGTTCATATACACGCAGCCCCCCCTCCCCCCACATTCAATTTTGGGCCCAGGTACTAAGTCGAGCTGTGGGGCCCTAGGTAAAAACAAGGGCAGGGGGGGGATTACCTTTTTTATTTTATGTATTATTTAGGGGTAGAGTTGAATTTAATAAAATATATCAAGTACAACGTTTAATACAATATAACACAGAAAAATAACACAGTTTATACAATCTAATAAAATGCATCAAGTACGAAATATAACACAGTTTATGAAAGATCATTCATATGATGGCAAGTGGTGTGTACATTTCATTTTAAACGAAATATTTTTATACTCAGTTGCACACTTACAGAGGGTGTTCACACATTTTTGTAACGATTTTGAAAAAAAAATATATATAAACAAAGATAAGAATTTTATTTTCTAATATGTTCAATCTGATAGCCCTGTTGTTGAACTATCATATTACATCTTGATTTCCAAGATAAAAGAGCTTTTCTTAAAATATCAAGGTTGATTTTGTTCCACTCCTTCGCCACAATCTTCCAGAGTCCATCCAATGTTTTGGGATGCAGCTTATAAAGAGCTTGTTCTAAAAGTCCGAATGCACAGTAATCCATAGGACATAGGTCGGAGGACTTAGGTGGGATGTGTTTAAATTGGATAGCCTCCATTCCGGTTTCATTTCTCATTTTTTCAAAAAATATAGCAGTTGATTTACAGGTATAGCTGGTAGCCTTATCCTGATGGAACTTAACGCAGTGAAGATTGTTTGGGTAAAGTGATGGAATGTCTTTTCTGAAAACAGGTGTTAATACATATTTTTGATAGTAATCGGAGTTAATTTTGACATGTTTTTCTACTTTCCTTATTTTAAGTTTTCAGTTATAAGAGAATCCAGCAATAACCATAGCAAACTTTATAAACTATAAACCTATAAACCTTTAGCAAAACTTTAATTGTTTTCTCTGAACCAACCTTTGTTGTGCATGCAGTTTTTATCTTTTTCCCAGTCAAATGTAAACTTAATAATCGAATAAGAGTATTATAATCTAATAAGAGTATTTCTCTTCGGAAAGCTCAAAAATATAGCCTTCGGTCCATTATTTATTTTCTAGCAACATTTTAAAGCAAAGAATATTTTTAATGATGCAGACGATAACTAAACCCTATTCCGACTTGATGCCAGTCAGGTTTTTATTCTTTTTTAATTTAAATTCAATTCGTGGAGAAAGTCAAAATCGTTACAAAAATGTGTGAACACCCTCTGTATTTTGCATCGTCATACGAATTTTTGTAAAAATCGGAAGTGACATCTCCAGAACCAGACGTGTAAATCATTAGTGAACCCTACTCCCTGCAAAATTCGTTTCTGAATCCATATCAGTCATTATCTAAGCTATTCCTACAGCCAATCCTGAGAAATAGGTATTGTAAAGAAAATTGTAATATTTTAATCGGAAATGACATCTGTAGAACCAGAAGTGGAAATCCTTAATGAATTCTTCTAACCCCTAAACAATTTTATGCTGAATTCATATCAGTCATCATTTAGCTCTATCTATAGCCGATTTTGAGAAATAAATGTTTGAAAGACAATTAATTTTTTTTATTCAGAATTGGGAAAAGAACTAGAAGTGAAAATCCTTAGTAAATCCTCAGCCCCCCCCCCCCCTATCCTTACTGAAATTCGATGCTAAATTTCTATCAGTCATCTAAGCTCTATAGTCAATCAAAATATACGTTTCAAGGGAATGTTCTGAACCGTAAGATAAAAAACCGCAAGTAGAAATCCTTAGAAAACTAAATTCCAGAGGGGGCAGGAGGTTCTCTACTTCCTCTGGAATATGATGCTGCATCGATATCAGTCATCATCTAAGCTCATCTTTAAAAAAATAGATGTTGCAAGGAAAATGTAAATTTTTTAAATTGAAGTGACAAATAGAAGTTGAAATTCTTAGTGAATTCCTGTACCCCCCTTCGAAATTCGATACTGCATAAATCATCGTCTAAGCTATATCCTTTGCCAATTCCAAGAAATAGACGACGCAAGGGAAATTTTTTAACTAGAAGTGGGAAAAAATAGGATATAAAAATTATTTTTGAATCCTGAATTTGATACTGAATCCCCTGAATATTCCTCGGCGAAAGGTAATAAATATATAATAGAGAATGTGTGAATTTTCTCTTTCAACGAGCACAATTCCTAGTAATTACAAAGTTCAACATAAAATCATACAATATAAAGAGAACGTTTAAAAAAGCATTATAAACACAAAAGCATCCATTTTCCTTTCATAATGCAGTATTTTCTCTCAAGTTTTGTACATATTTAATTATAGTTATTTTAGAGGATTGAATTTACAAAAAGTAAAGAAATTTGATAAAATAAATTTTAAATAATTCTAAAATTAACTTTTTTAAGATTAATATATTTGAAAATAATATTGGAAAACTATAAGAAAATTATTTTGAACATACCTTAAATCTTAGATGGTAGCATTGGGATTTGTTTCAGCGAATAATTTTTTTTATAAGATTTAGTCACGTGTTGAGAGATGCACTAGCAACTAGCACTGATAACACATACGAGATTACCATATAATTGCATAAGAAATTAAAATAAACCTGCTTTTTGTGCTTTCTAATATCGGCTATCTCTGAAATCAACGTGGGAAGCAAGTTCATGCCAGGAGGGAGAACCAAGAATTTTTTTTTTTATACATCCTTGCATTGAGTCCAACACCTTGGATACCCCGTCGTGTTAATTGGTTTACGACCTCGATGAGCAGGATCGCCCCCTTTCCAAACTGATAATTTCACAAAAGAAATTTGTAGACGGGTAGTCTCAGTCACTGTGGTCTCAGTAGTTAGCTGGTTGTGATTGATATGAGCTGTAAACATGAATGAGCAAGAGCAACCCACTAGGGTCATAAACGTATCTATTTAGGTGAAATTCCAGAAAATTTCTCCCTGATCCGTTTTTATTGCCTCTGAACACAATGACACTGGAGCTATCTGTACCCAGACGACTTGCATTGAACAAAGGGGCCCTTCTTTAAGGCTTTTTGACTATTTCAGAAATGAGACACAGAATCCAAACAGATGTTTACAAAATGTTTTGTACTTTTCTTTCTTTCAAACTTACAGGTTGTGTTTAGGCTTTATATATAATTTATATTTGTAATTTTATAATTACACATAATACGTAAATTTCAAAACCTTCAATTAATTTAGAAAAAAAAATTATATATTCATAAACAAATGTATAAATATTTTATCCTCAGCAATATTCACGGGCCCCTAACAGTCGCCGGGCCCCAGTACTGTAGTACCAACTGACCCCCCCCCCCCCTTTGTGGGGGCCCTGCATACACGTAATATTTATAGACAAATAAATCAGAACGTAAGATAATTAAAATATATCTTCTTTATCTATAAAATTAAGTAAAGGGATATATTTAACCCCGCGGGATACCGAAATTAAAAAAAATTAATTTCTGATATCCCGGGATGTAAAAAATACCCCGGATTGCAATCTTAAAATTATATCTTAGGAAGCACAAACTATTTCTTGCTCGCATCCAAAGCGCGCGATCCCGCAGCTTGGTTTTTCCAACAGACATTATTTAAATCATGTTTTATGTATTTTTTGGTTTTAAAGTAATACTATGAAAATACATGTATTTAAGAACTTTTTGTACTGCACATTGATTGTTTGTAATTAGTTTAAGAAATGTTCCACACACATATATAATTTATTATTTGTATAAAACGATTATATGCAAGATTTCGAAGTAAATATATATATGTAGGATTCGTATGTTGTTCAATACTTACATAATACAAGAATCAGTGACGAAAATTGAAGATTATTTGAAAGGAGGGAATATTTGTCATTATAAAAATGCAAAATTTGTGACATTTTAAAAATACAAAATTTGTGACAATTTAAGGAAATATGCTCGACATTTTCGGTTTGTGGGAGCAATAAATGTTACTTTTCAGACATAGCTAGTGCAATGTAGCATTTTTCAAGATGTGTTCCGCGGTACCCTTGGAGTTCCGCGACGTGATATTTTCATGTTAATTGTCTTAAATTTAAGAACGAGTAAAATTTTGATGCATAATTTGGATAACAAGGGAGTTTTCTTATTTTGGGGTTCTATCATCCAATTAAATTTCAAAAGGGTTTCGCGACAAAATAAGTTTGAAAAATACTGGTATAATGTATAGGGAAAGTATTATGACGAGGTCGAAAACTTGTATTCTAGTTTCTGTTTTCGACGGTAGAGCTCGTTTCAAACATCCCTGAAATTAAATCGAATGTTTTAAAGTAATATCTGTGTGTGTGTGTGTGCGAACTCGCGTCATGTATATTACTGTATGTACATGTATATTAGTGTGTGTATGTGTATTGCTGTGTGTGTTTGTATGTATATTAATGTGTGTGTATACATATTAGTGCGTGTGTATGTATATTAGTGTGTGTGTGTATGTATGTACATTAGTGTGTGTGTGTGTTGTAAAGAACGTTGCTGCCCCAACCAGGAATCGAATTCTGGATCTCCGAATTGGCTTGCCGATGCTCTATCACTGAGCTATTGGGGCGAAATTGCAAACTTTTATTGCCAAAGTAAACTCTACAGTGTATGTATATTAGTGTGTGTGCCCTTGAGTCAGTAGATGCGATATGTAACGAACGGATGAAACGTTTTAAACGAAAATTTTTACTATTATTACAATCAGTGAATACTGGAAGTCTATTGATTTTATAAGCAATTTAATAAGTAATTGGAAACCAACTCCAAATTTTCGAATGAAATTTTGAAATAAAAATCATAAAAAATAAGAACTTTTAATATTGTTACATAAAATATCATTTTTTATTTAATTTTTCATTAGAAAATGAATAACAAACTCTGGAATACTAGCATGAACCATTCTTGATATATTGCACGTTTCTTAAATAAATTTTAAAAAATACATGAAACTAAAACTGTGCAAACTACCGTGAAATATGTTTCCATTCCATATGCAATATTATGTGACAACTGTGTTAGCATCATTCTGATAGGTTTCATTCACGAGAGAAGACACTGTTTTGCTATAGTTTTGTATTTTGACATCAAACAATTCGTCAAATTTATTTTATTTGTTTGTATGTCTCTCTGTAATACTTGTCGATAAATTAATAAAATATCGTCAACTTGACATTTTATTTAAAATGTTGCCAAATTGGCAAAAATGACATTAAATTAATAAAAATGACGGCAAATTGATGAATATTCAATATCTTGGAAAATGGAGTTTAATTTATTTGATAATTCCTGTCCCTTTGGGGAAATTAATATTCTTGATTTAAGCTATATTGATTTTCACGGTTACAATCGTTTCAAATACAATATTTGCGCAAGATAAAAGTTAATTTGGTTAAGCTGTGAAGGACGCAAAATCATTGACAAAGTATTTTTGATACCCCCACCCATTTTATTCGCCCTCGAGGGAGAAACAAAAAAATTTATTTCCGTTAAGTTCTGTCCCGTTGTCGATACTATAAGCATGGGCACCCATAGCATTTTTTCCAGGGGGCAAACTCAAGAATGATATGTACAATATCGACTACCTTGATCCCCACATTTGGGACCTTGAATGTCCAGGGGAGCGGAAGTGCCTCCTTTCCCTCCCCTATGGGCGCCCATTGAAAAGGCTCCCTGCTTATACTAGTAACCTCATCACAGAAGCTAACGGAGTCGAAGTTTCGATTACCCCAGGGGTGGAAAAATAGTATTTTCAGATCCGACAAAAGTCTCCGTGAAGTTTGAAGCTTTACACACTTAAAGCCATCGCCGGCCGTCCAACTAGTTACTCTAAGTCCTCAGGACGAGTCGGACGGTCTGGGTCTTCAACACTTAAAGCCATCGCTTCTGGCCACTCAAACAGCTGCTGTAAACCCTAGGGCCAGTCGAGTTGTCTGGGTCTTCAACACTTATAACCATGGGTGTCCATAGGGGCGTTCGAAGTCACAAATATAGATATCAAGCTAGTCAATACTGTATGTCTCATCCATGAGTTTGCCCTCTGGAAAATGTTCTATGGGCGCCAATAGGGGAGCGCGAGGGGGCACTTTCGCTCTCCTGAACGTTCAAGGTCAGAAATGTAGGTATCAAATTAGTAGATATTTACCTCTCATCCTTGAGTTTGGCCATCCCAGGAATAAGTTTTATGAGTTTTATGGGCTCTCTTGAATCCTACTCGTTCGAAACAAGGTCAAACTCTTCTGCAGTTACCACACTATATTTTGATCGTACTATATTTTGACACATACGCACACACACACTCGCTCTCTGTGTTTCCCACCCTCTCTTTCACCTGTGTTCTAATCACGTTAATTCCATAATGATCTACCTAATTATATTTTTTTTTCAGAATGCAGCTAGATATAGAATTTCGTGGCTGCACGTACTCTATTTTAAAATCTCTAATTTCGAATAATGTTTTAATCTTATTTATTACAAAATATTTTACCTGTTTCTAATTTTCTACAGAATGCATCTACATATAAATTGTCATAGTGAATTTCCCAAATTGTTCGAAATGTGTCCATGATGTCTTTAAGTATATTTGTTTAGTCTAAATGACGTGATTATTCGTGAACTTCCTCTATACAATAGCATTAGAAAATAATAAAATTATTCTTTAATTTAGTCAATACTGAATTAATTTAATTCTAATCTAAGAGGTAACACATTTAAAATGTGTCTATATTGCTAAATTATAAGTTCTATATCCTATGAAAAGATAAACCGAATTGCGGGAGTTCATTCTCTTGATGTAGAGAATGCTACATCAAAAGAGATTCGCTTCCTTGAGAGAGATTTGCTTCTCACGCTGGCGATAAAACGATGTTTGGCGTCTGATTTGAAAGAAGGGTTCTGCCATAGTATACTCTTTGACTTACTGCGTTCGAGAGAGAGTTAGAAATTGAAAAAAATATCGACACTTGATTTCTGCATCTTGGAGTGTGAACAAGTCCAAAATAACTACGGAGATGTCGAGAGCCCAGGGCAGCCGCTCGGTTGTCGGATCCTCCGTTAAAGACCCGAGGTAGGCCTATGCATGGTACTTACTACATTTTGGTATCCCTCTCTCTCTCGATCATTCAGGAGTCAGATAAAGTACTTTTGAGTAATGGGAAAATACTCATATTTAAGAAGATAATTTTAATTACATTTTCGGGAGAAACATATTTAAGTGTTTAATGATGTATGTCTCTGAGAGTTACTATTATAGAATGGGAGATAATATTGTTTTAATGAGATTACATTTGAAAGTTAATATTGTTTTAAGGAAAGTAGTTATGTGAAATTATATTGTGTAATTTTATTCCAAGTTAGAATGTTAATAGCTTTTATAATTATTTTAATCATTGTAAATAAATTTATTATTATTTTTATATTTAACTTGGTGTCCTCATTGTCTTCTCATTTAGAGTAATTGATTTTATATGTGGTATTGTACGATACGGCCAGTGTCGAGATTAAGTAAAATGAATATTAATAATGATTTTTGCGTCCTGACCGAACGTGTGGCAAATATCCACATAACAACCATTATATAAATAGAACTGCATTTTGTAGAGCGACGCAAGTCCTTTCATCCCCAATCTATCTTCCGTTCCTCGTGTTTTCTCCGATCTAGAAAATATTTTCATCATACTTTCCTTTAGAACCATTGTGGTTTTTCCGACATACTTTAGTGTGGCGTTTTTGACATTTGACTACCTTTATAGAAGTGGCAACCTTTACAAAATGCCTACATAACATGCATGTCAGTCACTTTCCCGTATTACAGCACACACGCAGGATGATCCTGTGTCACAGAAATATCAGTAGGAAAATTCTGCCCTTCAAATCCCTGAGGAGGTGAATTTCTTTTGCATAGTTCCAGGCTTTGGTTTGTTGCTCATCTAGTTCTGTATCTGCTTCAAAAATCACTTTCAGGATGGTGTAGAGCTCTGCAAGTCCAACATCACAGGCATTGCCATGCTCTTTCATCTTGCACGTGGTAGGCTTAGGTAAACCGCGTGGTAGGCTTCGGTGATCCGCAGGGACGGCGTGGGTCGGCGAAGGAGAACCGGTTGCTGCGGCGCGAGGTCAGGTCGATGCCCGCTGTGGAGGGAGAAAGGTCGACGGTCAGAGTGGGAGAAAAAAACGTCCGTGCTCATCGGCTGCTACTCTCCGACTCGCTGTGGGAATTTACGAAAAAAATAAAAAAAACCGGGAAGCAGGATTAAGCACTTAAGAACGAACAATGGACTTGCGGAATCGGAGATTGAAATAGCAAATGCTCTCGCGGAAAGCTACGAAACACAATTTGCTGAAAATCTGAATCTTAACTGCCCGGAGACGGAAGAGGAAGTCTCAAACACTATCTGCACCTTCTTAAATACCCCCCTCTCACCCTATAGAAATAGCTCCCCCCTCTGAAATACTCAGAGAAATTAAAAAGCTGAAAAATAGAAAAGCCCCAGGAATAGACTTAATTTCCAACAAAGCCATCAAATCCCTCCCTACAAACATTATATACTATCTAACCACTATCATAAATGCCATACTAAAGCTATAACATTTCCCCAAAAAATGGAAAACTGCTATAATTATTGAAATTCCGAAACCAGGCGAAGACCACATCCTCCCCCAAAATTTCAGACCTATAAGTCTACTTAGTACACTTAGCAAACTTTCGGAGCGAATAATACCACGCGACTAAAACATTTCATTGATCAACATAACATCTTAAAACCAGAACAATTTGGCTTCCGCCCACTGCACTCCACAACACACCAGTTGCTAAGGGTTACCAAATTCATCTCCGAAGGACTTGGAATCGGCCTTACAACTGGATTCCTAATTATGGACATTTCGAAGGCCTTTGATAAGGTCTGGCATGACGCATTAATATACAAACTAATTCAGCTCAACTTGCCAGACACACTAATCCACTTAATAAACTCTTACCTTCGAAATAGATCTTTCACCGTCCGCTACAAACAGGCCCACTCCACGCACAAACCACTCAGGTCAGGGGTCCCACAAGGCTCACAATTGGCCCCAACCCTGTTTAATCTTTTCATAAACGACATACCCAGAGCTCCAGACACACACCTTGCAATGTATGTGGACGACACAGCCATATACACCAGGAACTCCAAAAAATATCTTATTCGCTCCAGGTTTCAAAAACACATAAACACGATCTCCGCCTGGTTTCGGAAATGGAAGATAAAAATCAACGAAAAGAAAACGCATTGAATCCTTTTTTCAAAAGTTAAAAAGAAAAAGAAACCGGTCTCTATCCAAATAAACAAAGTCAACATACCCTACGTGGAAAACGCTAAATATTTAGGAATCACGTTTGACTCCAAACTGAACTGGAATCCTCAGATCAAAAGCGCAATTAAAAAATTCCATTCGGCCAGCGGCCAACTCTCAGCCATACTCCACTCCTTTCACGCAAGCTACAACACCAAAGTATTACTATACAAGACAGTACTTAGGCCCATCCTCTTGTACGGCTCTGCTATTTGGGGATTCGCAGGGAAAAATCACATCAAGAAACTCCAAACAGCTCAAAACAAGACACTCCGGGCAATCAGGAAAGCCCCTAGGTTCCTCAGGAACGATATCCACAGCGACTTCGGAGTAACAAATATTAGCAAACACATCTCAAAATTAGCAATTAAAATGTTTCAAAATGTAAATAAAATACCCAATGAAGAAATCTGCAACATACCGGAGTACGACCCCCATCAGTGGAAGTTTCGGAAGAGACCCAGAGCGTCCACAATACTTTAATCTCTATAAGCACTTAAAAATTTAAAAGCACTTTGAAACATTAACTAAACAACTCGAAAGCGAACGAAAATAAAGGCAAGCAGTGGGATTAGTGTATGAGAAACAAGAAAGATCAATCATGCTTAAAGCATTGATTATGAAACACTTTCCAACTTCAATGCAATTTTATTTAAACATGTCTAAAATGCAATACATTCCTCGGTAATATTTTAAAACTTATCACAATACTACATTAATTTATTATATTTGAAAACTTAAACCTTCATAAATAAAAATGAACTTCATTCAAATGACGGCATTGAAATATAAATTGCCTGGTTTAAACATTTCTAAAATGTGATACATTCCCCGGTAATGATTTTAGAATTATCATAATACTACAATAATTTATTATATTTGAAAACTTCATCGAAAACAACTGACATTCATTCAAATGACGTCATAGAAAAAATAACACGTCTGGCTCTCTCTATAAAAGCAGCATTTCATTCATAAATAATTTCCCATTCATGTCATTCATCACAATACTATAATAATTTATTTTATTTAAAAATGAAGACCATGGAGCTACAAGTAATTAAACTCTATACTTAAAACTTCATCGAAAAAATCGTCCTTCTCTCTGTAAAATCAATGAATATTTCATTCACATCAGCTATGCAAACTCCATGAGCTAAATAATTTTGCGTTAAAGAAATACAGCAATTCTTATATAACTCATTCTACATATTTTGCTGTTTACATTTTACATAAGTGAAAAATAGGCTTCGTTGTAGAAATAATCATATTTAGATGATGATTTAAACTCAAATATATTGTAATTACGTTGTTTCAGTATGTAGATGCGCAGAATTTAAGCAAAAATAAAGCGGTCTTAGGACGGGTACAACACTCAATATAAATTAAAAAGAACTTTAAAAATCACGATTTTGGGACAAGATGGATGCCATATTTCACGTGATATGAGTCTGCAAGGAAAGACATGTGCTTCCCACATCAGAATTTTCAACAATATTACAACAATGATTTATAGAAGTACGCCACCTTTGACAATAAGTCCAGCTATCAAATGAGAACCACATTTAAGTTTAACGTGCAAATTCAATGTCATTTAAAATACTTATGGCTGTTATTTTGTGCATATAAACTCAAATTATTACTGAAGAAATAAAGAGAACGTGAATATGAGTCTGCAGGGAAAGACATGTGCTGTCCACATCAGAATTTTTAACAATATCGCAACAATGATTTATAGAAGTGAACGGGGATTATTTGCAGGCCATTTCGAAAGAAAAATGCATGATCTATATTTAAAGATGCACCAAATTTTTGTAGAATAAAATGTTCAACAAATTTAAGCTGTGTACCAAATTTTAACTCTCTAGGACTTAGGAAAGTGCATTAAAAATGCCATCAAATAAGTATATCACGAAGAGTTATATAAAATTAATAAAAAATTGAAAAATTGTTAGCTACCAAATTTATTTTAAATGTAAAGCCTCTCTCATATACAAAATGATTAAACTCCTGGAAAGATATTTATTATATAATATATCTCTTTTTAACACTTTACAACAAAGTTGAAAAGTGTTTATGACTTTGTTCATTCTGTCTGTCTGTCTGTCTGTCTGTCCGTTAGCACGATAAGTGCCGTAAAAATGGCTTAATCAAAATGAAATTTTAGTATGTTGTTCAGACGGTCTATAGGACCTATGGGAATATAAATGAATAATATCACCCAATTAGTTTTGGATTGAACCCGGGTTGAAAAAATGGAATACATTGAACCCTATGGGACCTAATTTTTCAAGCATTTTTTAAGCGGATTTAAAATTCACAAATTGCTTCGAAAATTTTAGGCAGCATTCAAATTGTTCCATAAAATATATAAAAAAAAATTCAGCGAAATATATTCAGTAGTTTTTTAAATAAAAATTAAAATAATAATAACACCTTTTATATGAAACGATCACGTGACCATGATATGAAACGATCACATGACCCACTTCAAAATGATATATGGCATCCATCTTGTGTCAAAATCATGATTTTTAAAGTTCTTTTTAATTCATATTGAGTGTTGTATCCATCCTAAAACTACTTTATTTCTGCCTAAATTCTGTGCATCTATATACTGAAACAACGCAATGACAATTTATTTCAGTTTAAATGCTCATCCAAATATGATTATTTCTACTATTAATCCTATTTTTCACCTATGTAAAATGTAAACAGCAAAATATGTAGAATGAGTTGTATTAGAATCGCTGTAATTCTTTAACACAAAATCATTTAGTCCATGGAGTCTGCTTAGCTGATATGAATGAAGTATTCATTGATTGTAGAAAGAGAAGGACGATATTTTTCGATGAAGTTTTAAGCATAGAGTTAACTTATTTGTAGCTCCATGGTCATAATTTTTAAATAAAATAAATTATTATAGTATTCTGATGAATGACATGAATGGGGGAATTATTTATGAATGAAATATTGCTTTTATAGAGAGAGCCAGGCGTGTTATTTTTTTATGACGTCATTTGAATCAATTTCAGTTGTTTTCGATGAAGTTTTCAAATATAATAAATTATCGTAGTATTATGATAATTCTAAAATTATTACCGAGGAATGTATCAAATTTTAGAGATGTTTAAACCAGGTAATTTATACTTTAATGCCGTCATTTGAATGAAGTTAATTTTTTTCGATGAGGGTTTAAGGTTAAAAATATAATAAATTAATGTAGTATTGTGATAAGTTTTAAAATGCTACCGAGGAATGTATTGCATTTTAGAAATGTTTAAATAAAATTGCATTGAAGTTGGAAAGTGTTTCATAATCAATGCTTTAAGCATGATTGATCTTTCTTGTTTTTCTTTCTGGAGGATATCCCAAAAGTCAGAATTTAATTGAATTTGTTTTTTTCCCTATATTAAATAATTTTTAATTAAAAAAACTACTTAATATATTTTACGGAAATTTTTTTATATATTTTATGGGATAATATAAATATTTCCTAAAACTTTCGAAGCAATTTGTGAATTTCAAATTTGCTTAATGTTTGAAAAATTAGGTCCCATAGGGCTCAATGTACTTCATTTTTTCAACCCGAGTTCAATCCAAAACTAATTGGGTGATATTATTCATTTATATTCCCATAGGTCCCACAGACCGTCTGAAAAACATACCAAAATTTCATTTTGATAAAGTCCTTTTTACGGCAGTTATCGTGCTAACGGACAGACAGACAGAATGAACAAAGTCATAAACACTTTTCAACTATGTTGTAAAGTGTTAATAACACGTCAGGCTCTCTCTATAAAAGCAGTATTTCATTCATAAATAATTTCCCATTCATGTCTTTCATCACAATACTATAATAATTTATTTTATTTAAAAATTAAGACCATGGAGCTACAAGTAATTAAACTCTATGCGTAAAACTTCGTCGAAAAAAATCGTCCTTCACTTTGTAAAATCAATTAATATTTCATTCATATCAGCTATGCAGACTCCATGAATTAAATGATTTTGTGTTAAAGAAATACAGCAATTCTAATACAACTCATTCTACATATTTTGCTGTTTACATTTACATAGGTGAAAAATAGGCTTAGTTATAGAAATAATCATATTTGGATGAGCATTTAAACTCAAATATATTGTAATTGCGTTGTTTCAGTATGTAGATGCACAGAATTTAAGCAAAATGAAAGTGGTTTTAGGATGGATACAACACTCAATATGAATTAAAAAGAACTTTAAAAATCACGATTTTGAGACAAGGTGGATGCCATATATCATTTTGAAGTGGGTCACGTGATCTTTTCATATCTTGGTCACGTGATCGCTTCATATAAGAGGTGTTATTATTATTTTAATTTTTATTTAAAGAACTACTGAACATATTTCGCTGAATGTTTTTTTATATATTTTATGGGATAATTTGAATATTTTCTAAAATTTTCGCAGCAGTTTGTGAATTCTAAATCCTTTTAAAAAATTGTTTGAAAAATTAGGTCCCATAGGGCTCAATGTACTTCATTTTTTCAACCCGAGTTCAATCCAAAACTAATTGGGTGATATTATTCATTTATATTCCCATAGGTTTTACAGACCGTCTGAACAACATATTAAAATTTCATTTTGATTAAGTTATTTTTACGGCAGTTATCGTGCCAACGGACAGACAGACAGACAGAATGAACAAAGTCATAAACACTTTTCAATTTTGTTGTAAAGTGTTAAAAACAATAATGAAATATGGAAATTTAGTGGTGGAAATAAGTTTGAATAGAGACAAATTTTATTTTATAAATATGAGCACTATACTATGGTGCTGTAAATGTAAAATATTTGTTCTCTTCTTATCATTAATATCTGCGTATTGTAAATAAAATTTGTGCTCAGTAATTTAATATCTGAAGTTGTCATATATTGATTTATAAATTAATAAATATAAATATTTATAAATTTATATGTTTATGGCAATATAAAAATAGATTTCGCTAATATGACACGAATAGCGGAAAGCAAGATCAGGGTTGGACTGGTTTGAGGTTTGCTTTGGTTCGAGAACATCCCAATCAATATAGGGAACATTCCAATCCCAATCACGGCTTTCTGACTGATCCAGTCTATGGACTGCATAGGGGCCGAGACAGTAACCGGGGTGGTTCGAATATTAAAAGTTTCACGGCTGACAGATTGTTAATTAGTGAACACCTGGGATGACCATTTAACACTAGAGATTTTCAATGGCTTTCTAGGTCAATATTGGGCTGACCAAGCATAGCCCGTGACCATAGATGGACCGGATCGCTTTCGTTGGAAGCATTCATTTTCAGTTTTTTAGAAAAACGAGTTTTAGATAATGATTTTATATCTACATTGCTAAATCGAATACTTTGTTTACGAAGATGTTTTTGACTTTTTGAAAAGTTTCAAAATCCAAAGAATCAAATAGTATACAACGAAAGGTAAAATATGCTATATTTTAGCTTTCTAGCTGCTCAGGTTCTCGAGTCGTTCCCCAAAACATGGAACTTCCTATTACGGGCTCTGAACAGACTGGACAGAAAGCTTTAAACTCCAAAGAATCAAATGGTATACAACGAAAGGTAAAATATGCTTAATTTTATCTTTCTAGCTGCTCTGATTCTCGAGTCGTTCCCCAAAATATGGAACTTCCCATTACGAACTGGACAGTAAGCTTCAAACTCCAAAGAATCAAATAGTAAACAACGAAAGGTAAAATATACTTAATTTCAGCTTTCTAGTTGCTCAGATTCTCAAGTCGTTCCCCAAAACATGGAACTTCTTATTACGGGCTCTGACCGGACTGGACAGTAAACTTCAAACTCCAAAAAAATAAATAGTATAGAACAAAAGGTAAACAATCCAGTTGGATTCAAACTGGATGGCACATGCCGCCAAATGCAATCTTGTGTCAAATTTTGTATTTTTGTGACTCGGTTAGCAACAAAACGTTTCAATTAATGAGGTGGGGTCCGAATCCAAGCTAAAGAAATTGTGGAATATGTATATAGAATTACATCTGAAGTGATATTCAAGGATTTCTGAACCTTTCGCATTAGCTGTGATGCTAGCAAACAAGCACACAATTCGAGTCTAGGTATTGAGATGGTCTTTAGTGGGGCTACTCGAGATTTGCTGGACACTAGCTTGGCTGATGCCATGTTGTTTGACGAGATACACTGAACATGAACTGCGACACCAAAAGCTGCTTCTGAAGCGTCAGCAAAACAGTGTAATACAATTTCTTTACAATTGTCAGAAGGAATATAACGTGAAATTCGTAGCTCTTGTATAGCCTTTAAGGAAGCAACAAAGTTTTGCCATTCCATTGCAAGAGGTTGCGGTAAAGGATCTTCCTAGTTCAATTTTTGTAGTCAAAATTTGTGTAGAAATAATTTAGCTTTGCATACAACAGGACCTAAGAGACCTAGTAGATCGTATAAGCGAGCAATAACCGATAAGACATTTCATTTGTTACAGAGCGATTCAGTCTGAAAGTCTACTTTGAACAGAAATTGATCTTCCTCGGGTTGCCAACTCATGCCCAAAGCTTTTACTATTGAAGGCCTATCAACATGAAAACTCCATTCTTGATTTGGATTTAAGGAACTACTGAAAAGATTAGATGAGTTAGACGTCCATTTGTGAAGTGACATACCCCATTTCTGAAGCAGAGCCATCAATTCATGTTGTATCGCTTGCGCTGTCTCTATATTTTGTGCTCCAGAAAGAACATCATCCATATAAAAATCCCGCATTACAATTTCCGTGGCTAATGGAAAGTGTGAGGATTCATCTTGAGCGAGTTGTCATAAAGTCCTAATGGCCAAAAATGGTGCACTTACTGTTCCATAAGTAACAGTTTTTAACCTGTAAGTAGAAGGTTTGTCATTCTCATGGCGAGCTCATAAAATTCTAAGAAACTCTCTTTCAGAGGGTTCAATAAGAATTGTCGAAACATTTTTGTAATGTCTATATATATACGGTAAATGCAAATTTATATGTTCGAAATCTCAACATTATGTCAAACAAGAAAGATCAATCATGCTTAAAGAATTGATTATGAAACACTTTCCAACTTCAATGCAATTTTATTTAAACATGTCTAAAATGCAATACATTCCTCCGTAATATTTTAAAACTTATCACAATAATACATTAATTTATTATATTTGAAAACTTAAACCTTCAACGAAAAAAATTAACTTCATTCAAATGACAGCATTGAAATATAAATTGCCTGGTTTAAACATCTCTAAAATGCGATACATTCCTCGGTAATATTTTTAAAATCATCATAATAGTACAATAATTTCTTATATTTGAAAACTTCATCGAAAACAACTGAAATTCATTCAAATGGCGTCTTTGTAAAATAAATGAATATTTCATTCATTACAGCTACGTAGACTCCATGAGCTAAATAATTTTGTGTTGAAGAAATACAGCATTATTTATTATATTTGAAATTTAATTAATTATAATTTATTATATTTAAAAACTTCATCGAAAACAACTGAAATTCATTCAAATGGCGTCATAGAAAAAATAACACGCCTGGCTCTCTCTATAAAAGCAGCATTTCATACATAAACAATTTCCCATTCATTTCATTCACCACAATACTATAATAATTTATTTTATTTAAGAAATAAGACTATGGAGCTACAAGTAATTAAACTCTATGCTTAAAACTTCATCGAAAAAAAATCGTCCTTCTCATTGTAAAATCAATGAATATTTCATTCATTACAGCTACGCAGACTCCATGAGCTAAATAATGTTGTGTTAAAGAAATACAGCAATTCTAATACAACTCTTTCTACCTATTTTGCTGTTTACATTTTACATAAGTGAAAAATAGGCTTCGTTGTGGAAATAATCAAATTTGGATGAGCATTTAAATTGAAATATATTGTAATTGCGTTGTTTCCGTTTGTAGATGCACAGAATTTAAGCAAAAATAAAGTGGTTTTAGGATGGACACAACACTCAATATGAATTAAAAAGAACTTTAAAAATCGCGATTTTGAGACAAGATGGATGCCATATATCATTTTGAAATGGGTCACCTGATCTTTTCATATCATGGTCACGTGATCGCTTCATATAAGAGGTGTAATTATTATTTAGATTTTTATTTAAAAAACTACTGAATATATTTCGCTGAATTCTTTTTATATGTTTTATGGAACAATTTGAATATTACCTAAAATTTTCGAAGCAATTTGTGAATTTCAAATCCTCTTAAAAAATGTTTGAAAAATTAGGTCCCATAGGGCTGAATGTATTTCATTTTTTCAACCCGGGTTCAATTCAAAACTAATTGGGTGATATTATTCATTTATATTCCCGTAGGTCCTACTGACCGTCTGAACAACATACTAAAATTTCATTTTGATTAAGTCATTTTTACGGCAGTTATCGTGCTACCGGACAGACAGACAGACAAACAGAATGAACAAAGTCATAAACACTTTTTAACTTTGTTGTAAAGTGTTAAAAAATCTTCTACGACTTCTCCCTTTAATAGGAGGTAATTCAGTGATTTACTCGTTGTGGACCAGGCCGTTACATAGTGCAAATGGCCATGAAGTATGCATAATTTGGGGGATTCGAAACTTATCGCAGAAACAATATTGAAGCAATTATATCAATGATTGTCTAAGAACGTCCAAATGCTTGAACTTTATCGGGATTTCATGCAGGAATATGAAGCATTAGATCACATGGAAAAAGTAGATGAAGATACCCTTCCTAAAAATTATTATTATCTTCCACACCACAGTGATTTATCCGTTGTTGTGGGTGATGATGCGTTAAATACGACGCGGAGCTTAGTAGTTGTCTTATCATGCCTGTAAACACCGTGGTGTGGAAGTTAATAATGATTTTAGGAAGGGTATCTTCGTCTACTTTGTCCATGTGATCTAATGCGTCATATTCCTGCATGAAATTCCGATAAAGTTCAAGCATTTGGACGTTCTTAGACAGTCTTTGATGTAACTGCTTCAATCTTGTTTCGAATTCCCCAAATTATGCAATTCTTGCTTCATGGCCATTTGCACTATGTAGCGGCCATTCACTTCACGGCTGTATGTAGCTTTGTAATGCTCTTCATAATATTTGGCGTCCTTACTTAAAATGCGTTCATCCAAATTTATGTCTTCCAATTTCCAAAATTTCTCGATAGTGTTTTCAATATTGTTGACTTGAGATGTAAGTGCGCAATAACTATGTGCTTGATTGTGGGTTTCAATGTAGCCACTTGCAATATAACCAAAAAAAGTGTTTTGAAATATGAGAGACTTTAACGAAGAGCGA
>OX578141.1:156573025-156633025 GCA_951213105.1 Amaurobius ferox
TTTGAAGTTTCATTGTTACCGTAACAAGATATAAAACCTTGATTAATATGGTAACGCCATTCGTTAAAAGTAGTTGTAGGTATACTATATTTAACTGCATTACTGTATATGAATTCATCCAAATCGGTTTGAAAACATTTTGTTTAATGGCTCAAAATATTACGAACAAATTCATGGAATTCCAATGGGCGGTGGATGTTCGTCCATTTTGGCTGATATTTACTTACATTGGTTCGAATCAAAGTCACACATTAATAATGAATTAATATATATGAGATTCGTTGGTGATGTTATAACAGGTGCAACAGACCCCAATTATCAATTCAATTTTATCTTTTACCCTGAAGATTTAAAACTAATCGAAACAATAGAAAGTGATCCAAAGGAAATTAACTTCCTAGATCTCAATATTAGATACAACGATCAGGATCACATTATATTCAATATATATGACAAACGAAAAAATTTTGATATAAAAATCAATTATCTGATGCATTGGAATAGCAATATACATCTTAACATATTCCGTAATGTTATTATACAACATCTAAAAAGACATCAACGAATCATCAACAATGAAAAGGAAAGAATAGAAAGAGATATATTTGTGATAAGGGAAGGAATGCGACAAAAGTATCCCAAGGCCTTTTTAAAATGTCAACTAAATGATCATTACAAAAATAAATATTCACAAGTGCATAACATCATGGAAGTTTGTAATGACGAAATGGCAACAAAAAGAAATAGAGATTTGGATCACGATTTTATGACAACTACTTTCACTTAAAACGTCAACTAAATGATCATTACAAAAATAAATATTCACAAGTACATAACATCATGGAAGTTTGTAATGACGAAATGGCAATAAAAAGAAATAGAGATTTGAATCACGATTTTATGACAACTACTTTCACTCATGACGAAAGAAGAAATAACAGAATGTTCTAATGATTGGATATGGGAAAGAGAAACATGGTAAGGTTTATGACTGTTTATAATTTCATAATAATGAGGGGGAAGGATGAATTCTTCTTATATTGTCTTTGGATTTTAACAACGTTCTATAGGAATTAGGTATCATTTCTTCTTTACTCCTTTGAAAAATCAAGGTCTATACATTCGAGCTACAGACATTGGAGAAGTGCTACGGGAATTGTGGCCATACCGGGAGTGTGCTGCGGCCTAGCAGCATGCTGTAACCGGGGATTTAAGGGGTCACAACACCCTTAGGCTTTTTTTAGCATATTGCCCGTTAGCCTTCCCATCCATTTTTTATTCCATTTGTATCCTATTTATATATTATTTTATTATATTTCGTATAATGGGGAAAATGCTGCATTGCTCTTTTCATTTATATGATTTTTAACTCGAACCTTTTAATCTTATAGTGCTTTATCAATTTTTATTATATATATATATATATATATATATATTTGAAATGAAATAATAAGAATTATGTAAAAAAAAAAAAAAAAAAAAAATACAATTCAAGTAATATTAACATCACCATAGAAGCAAATTCACGGCCATAATGCCGATAACAGAAAAGAACAGAACCTTCCCAAATTCGATGATTAATCAGAATAAAATTCCTCTTCAGGTCTGAGTATTTAATTCTAATTAACCCAAACAAATGCCTGTTTCAGATTAAGCAATAGTACATTTCTATAAATGCTTAAACTCAGACTACAGACATCAAAAAATGAAAAAAGGATACATTAAGAAAATTGTATTACCATGCAGCATGAATCCTTCTTCCTCACCACGTGTATACACGATCAACCTCAACAGCTTAATCTAGAAGCACCGGAATGAACAAGTCGAAATTCTACCAGGGAAGCAGTACGAACGTTCACGGAAATACTCCCAAACCCGTCCAGTGAGTCTATGCTGGAGACTGGACAAGCAATTCAGAATACAACTTCCCAAACATGCAGAACTGAATATGAACATGAATCAAAGATGAAAATTCCTACTAAACAAGTAATTCATAGGAAAATATATATATATAATGGAAAAGTGCAATACAATACAAATTGAAGGGTAAGGTACCACAAATTGTCTGGGGGGTTGTGGACCGACCCCCACTTTCCAGTTAGGCATGCTTCACGCCGCGGCAAAATTCTCGGGAGCCGGTACATTACCTATTAATGATATAAAATCGTAAAACTAACATTAAAATACAAGACCTCACAATAGGATATATAAGACTTACTTGCTATAAAATATATATATACTACAATTAGACACTACATTAAACTGCTTAAAAACTAGTACTATATACATAAGTACCTTTTGGGAACTACATACGCTGAACGAGGTGTTTTTCACTCAGTTTAACTTTTATATTACTGTTTTTTAAATAATTGTATATACTTTCAGTTATGGTTCTGTTAAAAAATGTACTTGCAACTTTATATAAAAATCTTAGAGGATATCCTTCTTTTATTGCTTCTGCAAAATAAATCTTGATATTATTATCCCTATCTACCGAATTTGAATTTAATTTTTGATTTCTTATTAAGTAATTTAAGATGAAGTTTCTGAACACATGTTTGTGTAGGCTTGAACTCCATGAAGCTATGCAATTACTATCGAAATTAAAATCTTGTCTTTTATTGTATAATCTAAAGTTGGTATTGCTATTATTTGTATCAATGCATAAATCCAGAAAGTTTAAACTATTATCATGATTGTGTGCGGTTTCTATTACTTGTAATTTATCTGGGTAAAAATTAAAATCTGATAGGAAATCTGTGCTTTTAAAACTTATTATAATGTCATCAACGTAACGGAAATATAATAATTCGTTTAGTATGTGTGTGCCAGTTTCATATTTGTTTAGATAAATATTAGCCTAAATTGATGAGCAACTACCTCCCATTGGTGTGTCATAAATTTGTTGATAGTAGGAATGGCCGTTATATAATATTGTTTCGTGCAAGACTAATTGCACCAAAGCTGTATATCTACCTAAAGGGGTATACATTTGTAGATCATATTGATGGTATAAGTCTATAGATATTTTATATAGTTCGTTAATGTTCGTTCGTTTTTATTTATTTAGTACTATACTAAATTGTATTACATTTGTATATATACATATTATATATATATATATATATATATATATATATATATATATATATATATATATATTTATATATATATATATATATATATATATATATATATATATATATATATATATATATATATATATATATATATTAAAATGTTAACTTACACAAAGCTTATAAATATCCTGTACCATTAGGTACAGGATATTTATAAACTACGTAAAGTACAAACTACAATCTTTTGTCGAAACATTTAAACAATTCAGTATCTTGTTCGTGTTCTGAATCATGTTATCAACCCTTTATAGACCAAGATCATGGACGCGATAAGGCAGAACGTATGCCGATTCAGAACATTCAGAAGTAATCTCTCATGCCACACGCCAAACGTCGTTTTTTCGCCAGTTCTGGTTTATTCTGGCTACACCTGCAATTGAAGGGGAAAGACGAATTGCTTAATAAAGAATATTGTTCATAATTTGATTGCATATCAGATTGCGTATGAGAATGTCGTTAGATACATTTGTATCAGATTACTTAGAAGATTATTATTTGTAACAGATTATCTAGAAGATTGTTTAGAAGATTATTTGTATCAGATTATTAGGGAAGATGTTAGGAAACTTATAAAAGTGTACAGTAGTATTTCAAATACTGGTTTGATTATTTATAAATCAAATAACAATCCGACTAATTTGTTTTTCAAGTAATACTATTAAAATACATGTATTTAAGAACTTTGTGTACTGCATACGGATTGTTTGAAATTAGTTAAAGAAATGTTCGACACACATACATATAATTTATTATTTGAATAAAACGATTCTAAGATTTCGTAGAAAATATATGTGTAGAATCCGTATAATATTCAATTTTTATATAGTACAAGAATCCGTAACGAAATTTGAAGATTATTTGAGAGGAGGAAATATTTGTCATTTTAAAAATGCAAAATTTGTAACATTTTAAGGAAATTTGCTTGACATTTTTCAGTTTGTGGGAGCAATGTTGCTTTTCCGACGCACGTAGGATAATGCAGCGTTTTTCAAGATGTGTTTGTTCTGCGGAACCCTTGGGGTTCTACGACGTGATAGTTTCATGTAAATTTTCTTAAAAATTTAAAAACGAGTAAAATTTTAATGCTTTTATACTTTTAAATTATTTTAATTTTAAATATTTTATTATTAAATTGAAGAATTTTAAATGTTATTGGAAAATAAATAAAAATATTTCCTAATTTAAATATGGTAAACAAATATCAAAATTATTTGCACTTTGCATTTAAAAATTCTCTGGCCAATTACATTTCCAGCAACTTACGTACGTGTAATCGTTAATTCAAATTAGTAATATATTTTACAATTATTTTTACGTCTAAGTTTGGCAAAATTGAAATTTTTAATACAAAAATTATAAAAATATGAAAAAGCCTTTATGCAATGGAAAGTGATGTTTACACTTCAATTTCGAAATAACTATTAAGTATTTATTTCTATACTTTTTAGCACACTTATTTCATACAGTCATATGAATTATTGTAAATAATAATAATATTTTAATAATGTTTTAATCCCATTTATTACAAAATATTCTACCTGTTTCTAATTTTCTATAGAACGACGCATCTACATATAAATAGCCGTAGTGATACGTGCATCCACACCCCACAGATACACACACACACTGATGGAAATATTTCCCAAAATGTTCGACATGTGTTCATGATGTCTTTAAGTGTATTTTTTCGTCTAAATGTCGTGATTATCCGGGAACTTCCTGTATACAATAGCATTAAAAAATAATAAAATGATTCTTTAATTTATAGTCAATACTGAATTAATTTAATTCTAATCTAAGAGATAATGCATTTAAAAAGTGTCTATATTGCTTAATTGTAAGTTATATATCGGCTTTTTTAATCTAATCAATATTAAATTAATTTAATTCTAATCTAAGAGATAATCCATTTAAAACGTGTGTCTATATTGCTAAATTGTAAGTCATATAATGAAAAAATAAACCAAATTGCGAGAGTCCTTTCTCTTGATGTGGCTGCTATAGTAACCCTGAGAGAGAGAGCGCTCCTTCGCCTATCACGCTGGCGATAAAACAACGTTTGGCGTCTGATTTGAAAGAAGGCTCTCTGGCTTAGTGTACTTTTTGGCCTTCCGCATCAGGGACATGTAATAACAGGAAATCTAAATTTAATCAAGGAACCAAGTCTCAAACGGTTACTATGCTATGAATCCAAATACAGACTTCCCCCTTTATAGCAAAAAGAAAATCACTTCAAGCTATTGCAATAGATCCTGATAAATGTATTTATAAACTATCATATAAATACAACTACCCTATTGAAGCCTTTAAGGGCTGGCAAGTACAAGTCACCTGGCATGTAAAATAGTTGCTTAATTATTTACCTATACAGAATAATACACTTAATTACAAAGACATCTTAAAAGAGATCAGATTACTACAAGGCAAATTTGCAATAACTTATGTTGATAAAGCTGCTAGTAACTATGTTTATTTGCAAAACATATTATTTGGAAGAACTCAAAAAACAACTTACTACATCTGTATTTCTAAATCCAATATAAAATATTATATCTATTATCAGTAAACAAATCATCGCTTACTACAAGCTACTTAAACTAAAACACAATCTAAATTTTCCTTACTTTATACTTCCACCAAAATTCCAGAAGTGTTACTATAGGGTTTAATTCTTATACAAATGCAGCGGACAAAAAACTTCTATCTATTCTAAATCAAATATATGATTCACTGAACAGAGCACACATATTATCAAAAATAGTTTAGAGCAGGTTAAAAACTTTAAACAACTACCTGTCATTCATGATATAAAAACCTTTGATTTTAATGACCTTTTTAATAACATTGGCATACATGATTTATATAAAGTCATAATAATTTTATATGAACATTTAGCTTAATCTAAAAACATCGCTGTACCAAAATTTAAAACTTTATTAAAATTCATTCTATTCAACCAATATTTATCTCAGGGTAACAGCATTTATAAATTAAAAATGGGAATTCCACAGGGAGGAATCTTATCCACTATTCGTGACAACTTATATCTACACTATTATGAAATTAAGCACCACTTCCATAGTCATATCATATACAGATTTATTGATCATCTCATTACTTTAAAGGTTACTAAAGATGCACCATTGTTAAACTTTTAATTTTATCCTCCCAATCTACAACTTATTGAAAATGTTTATTTATTACCCTGGATCGAACACCTTGACGTTAGTCAACTCATTCAAAATGAAGATGAGCCCAAATTTAAAATTTTTGACAAAACAGCTTCATATAATTTCAAATTTGACGAGCGTTTCCAAGTAATCGTTAGACCGCCGTGTTGTGGGTTCGAGTCCCACGTAAGGCATGGATGTTGTGTTGTTGGGCGCAATGTGTTCCGCCCACGTCTGGTGCACCTGGGGCAACGTCCTAGGACGGCTAAATGGTTCACGTTCTGACCGATGTATAGGCGAATGATGAGAGTCAAGTGCCTGGCCATTTGATAAAAAAAAAAAAAATTCAAAGTCAATAAACTTTTCAAAATCAGTTTTGAAAAATATCATTAATAATTGGTTAATAAGAATCAAACCGTTAAGTTCACCATGTTACTTTGAAGAAAATATTGAAAAGTAAATAACTACCGCCATCCAAAATAACTACCGCCAAATATTATTTTATCCTTTATAAATACACATTTCAAGTTTAAATTCAATAGCATGCTTCAATTACAGCAGCTTATTGAAAGGTCATCTTTTGAATACTCACTTGAAATATTCTTTAAATTTCACACTAGCTCATCTAAAAGTATAACTTGATTTATGGAATTGAGTTATCATTTAATTCAGTGTTTGGAGTTGCAATCTTCGACTATAACTGTAACCAATTTTGAGTTGTCTCCCAGACTCTTCTTATATTCCATTCGACAGTTAACACTTTTTATGTTATCTTATTCTTATTCAAATTGAAATTTTTTAGATGGTATTGTATTATTATACAATGACAATGTATTTTGATATTTACTTTTTACTGATTACAAGCAGTATACCCGTTCTTCGTACAGAATATATAATAGAAAAAACACATTCATCTGCAAATTCCTATAATATTCTAAATGGCATTGTTATTCAAAGCATTTTATTAAAATATTTAAATTAATGTTCCTAAAAAGAAGTTTAAGAATCTCTGTTCTCGCCATACAAAATTATCTTCACAGGAAGATCTGAAGAATGTAATATCCTGGCCCCGCTTGTAAACAAATTTACAAAAATATGAAATTAAATCAATATATGCCAAAATAAAAGCGCTAAAATTGTATGGGATTCCTGAATATTAGAAGATATACCAATGTATCAGTAGAAAATTACTCGTACTACAATATATGAATTTCAAAAATATTTGCCCAAATAAAAGAGATGACGTAATAAAGTGAAAATATCAATTATCTCCACAATCTTTAAGCTTGAATGCCTTAATTGATTCCAATATATGCCAAAATGAAAGTGCTAACATTGTAAAAGAATATATAACCTCTATATATAAAAGAATATATACTTATACTCTCGCAGATTAGACGATACACCGGTGTACTAATAGAAGATTACCCGTATCACAATACATGAGTTTTAACCGGGCAGTTCGATTCCCGTTTAAGGCAGCAAGGTTCTTTACACACTTTATAATGCATTCATAGGGCGAAGGGTTATAATTAACACGGTATATAATTTAGTTTCATATATGAAAAATTAATTATTACGATATGTTAATTAAATACCAGAATTTAAAAAAATATATGCTTGTCAATTTGATACCACAGAAATTTTATACACAACTTTTTATTTTTTATTGGTGACTTTATTTTTCAAGCTTGGCAACCTTTTAAAGGTTTTTTTAAGGGATATCAATGCTTGTTTTTAAACAGTAAATAATATTACTTATCTTCGCGTTTAGTTAGAGCGTATAAGAGGAACATATTTAGGGCGTATTACTCACACGCAGAGGTCAAAAGGCGTACTTAATCCGTAAAACACTGTTATTTTAAGGCGTAGATGTCTGTTTCCTGCGCTCGTAAAGAGAGCCAAATGCTTATTGAGATCTGCGAAGCGGGCGTAGCGCGTATGCGCTTGAAAAAAATGTGTGAAATTATTTTTAATTTTGCCGAAAATACGTCCGTACGAGATCACGAAAATAATATCGTTGCCATCTCCAAAAAAGTTTCTGAAAATGAAAACTAAAAGAAAATTACAAAAACCCAAGATGGTCGACGGAGGGGATATACTGTTGCAGAAATCTCTTTCTCTACTTCCGTATTTTATAATTTTATATACTATTTCTATAATACTTATAGGAACTGGAAACAAAACGTAAAGTTTTGTTGGGACATCTGTTATAAACCAGTACTTTAAATGACAAAAGTAGAAAGCTTTGCTGCTTGTAGGAATCGATGAAACTGTTACAAGTGGGAGTATTGCATTTTCTTCCTCTCAATTTTCGATCTTCTCTAATTTGCCTGTATGTTTCTTCTCCTGTTTTTCCACACATGGTTTAAAACGATAGCAAGTTTTAATGATAGCAACTCTTAAGTTTGCAAAACTTAAGAGTTGATAAACAAATGAATATAAGCCTCTGTAATGTAAGCAAATGTAAACAAATGTAAACAAGCAGTTTACATTTTAATATTAATAGTTGTAAGGATATAAAAAAATTATCCCTTATAATTGCTAATACTAAACATGCATATTGTTTCTTTCAATACTTTTTGTGTAACTACTATAGATTCTATTCTTTATTATTCATGAAAATAATAGCATGTATTAGAAAAATTTCCAGTCTTTATAATGATCCTATATGATCGATATTAAGCATATATTGTTTCTATTAAATGCATTTTTATTTAACTAATATAATTTATATTGTTTATTATTTAAGAAGAAAATATGGTGTATTATGTTAGTGACGTTGGTGGTAATAAGAACATTGTATGAAGAAACCTTATGTTCGTCACTCTGTCTGTGATATAATATATTTAGCAAAAATATTTGGATGATATTAAATTCTGCCCTGTAAACAAAATAGAAAATGATACGTTGAATCAAAATATTCTGATTACTAAATAATAAAGTCCCTGAAATAATATGAATGACATTCAAGATGTGAAAATGTTCTTGAGGATTATGAATGAGTAAGAGTTCCCATTCATTATGAAATCTATTCTTGATCTTATCTTTTCCGGTTTATTTTTTCGATTCTGCATGATTTAGCCCCCAAGCGAATCCACGGGAGATAAGTCCTATAAATGTACTTATTTCGTTATCGATGGCAGCATGGATATGTAGCACATCCTCAACGCAACACAAGCGTGAAATCGAATGCTAGCTGTCATACAACTTACTGCAGATTCCAAGTATTTTTAGAAAGGTGTGTTCCGCGCTGAATAACAGATGCTTCGGTACTTCTCAGCTCAAGAAATAGGCTAGCGGGAAAAGTTGGACTTCACAAATGATGCAATTAAGTAAGAACATAGTGGAAAGTAAAAAGATCCACTTTTAAACTTGGCCTTCATTTTAATCAGTCTTAAGTAGATGTGCTATTCAAACTCTTGCATAATTATTTTCATGATCGTTTATTGACACTAACAAATATAGGCAAAATATTTCATTTTGGACCGTTCAATTAATTAGAGCTCATATAATGCAGTGCTACTAAAATACTGTTGATAGTACTATAAATGCATTTTAAATAGTTACATTAATTTCCGGTAAAGCAAAGAATTTTTTTATAAACTTTTGGTTTCACTACATATTTGGATACGGCTATAAACAGTATTCATATTCTTCGATTTAAAGAATTTAAATATACTTCATTAGCTTTTCAAGTCATTAAATCATTTATAATGTTCGCAAAAAAACCCTACAGGTTTGTTTGCATATTATAAAATAGACGACTTTATACGTTAAACTAGCAGTATATCCGTTCTTCGTACGGAATATATATTATAAAGAAACTTATAATTCACAATCATGTGCAAATTCCTATAGTATTAGAAATGATATTGTTATTCAAAATTAAATTAAAATATTTACATTAATGCTCCTAAAAGGAAGTTTTGAAAATCTCTGTTCTTGCTATACAAAATTATCTTCACAGACAGATCTGTAAAATAAAACACCCTGATCCCGTTTGTTAACAAATTTACAGAAAATATGAAATTGAATCAATATGTGCTAAACTTCTATTAGAAGATATACCCGTACTACTTGCATTCTCGTGGATTAGAAGATATACTCTGTATTAGTAGAAGTTTACCCATACTACAATTATAATATATGAATTTAAAAAATCTTTACTTAAATGAAACAGATGACGTAATAAATTGAAAATATCTATAATTCCAGTAATCTTTAAATCTGAGGGCCGTAATTGATATATTTAAGTTAAAAATGCAATTTCAATAAAATTTATTTTATATACACTTATTTATTATTTAAATTGGAAAAGATTTAATAAAAATTATCTGCCGCATAAACACATTGGATTTCAATCCGTTACTCAGCAACATGATATAATTTTCTTGAAATAAATTGGCGGAAATGTATCGTCTGCGGGATGCTACCTCTAGGGAAAGTTGAATTGTGGGTTTTTGATTAATATCTCGACAATCCCTGCTCTTAGAAACTCGAAACATGGACTCAATTTTAAGTGGTGCTATTTCACGACTACTCACAAAATTCAATGAAATTCGGTGCGTAATTATGTGACAAACTCTCACATATATAGACACACTGTATTTTTACTGCTCACTCGTCTTTACAATACGCCTATAACTTGAAAGTGCATTTAATTTCAGGACTATTCTCAAATAGAAATGCAATTATTAGGCTACACTGAATTTTGATAAAAATCGAACTTCGTAAAAGTTAAAATATTAGTATTTGAAGTCTAAAGTTAATCGATTTTAAACACATCCAATAGATATAGTACATTAAATGATTAAATAAAATATATAGAAAAATGTTGTTTTATAGAGAGAAGAGAAAACTCTATAAATGCCGCATTATGATTTTGATTCTTATCTAACAGACTTCCAAGTTTGAGTTGAGTCGACGCTTTTACTACAAAAATTCGACTTTATTGTTTTCCAGAATATAATCGAATGGCAAAAAATGGGTTGATAAATTCAAGTGGGTTTACTTAAAAGTTTTAAAATGATTTATCTCCAATTGATTTTCACAAAATACCTGATTCATAGAAAGTGTGGTTCGTTTACATCTGTGGTGATCTTCTTCTTTAATTTGGTGTATTTATTGCTATCAAATTAGTAAATGAACAAACTTGAAACACCTTTTGCGAAAAACAGCTTGATGCTAATTATTATATAAAGTGCGGAAAGTATTGTCAACTGGATTTTGATGGATTTGCACAGAAACGTTCTTAAATACGAATCAACAATTTTTTCAATAACATCTATGTGTCTGTCTATCTATGCGTATTATCTTGAACAAATTGAGCAAATAGGTTGTATCTTTTATAGGCTTATTGATTTGGGGGAAAGCGGTCAATTTCTGGAGAAAGTTTTTCTCGAACATCGAAAAAGCGTTATATAACACTTTAAAATGCTATATTTTATACATGAATTTCTATTTAAAAGCAAACGGTATCATTTACGGAACGTTCATGCACCATTTTCGAGATATTTAATGTTTTGCCATAAAAATAACATAACATGTTCAATATTTTCACTAAAATACGTCAATCTTTTGGCAGCACATTTTATCTGAAATTAATTGAAATCATTAAGTCAGGAGTTATCATTGGCTGCTCTTGAGATATCCGAAATTTTATATTTTTCCACATGGAGCATTATATCTCTCATCAAATTGAGCTAATAAATCGAGCTATTGCTAATAAAATTTGGTATTTTCAATTAACACAATTCAGAGGTAAGTAGATTTTCAAAGAGCTCGGATATCTTTTATGGAAATCGAAACAAATTATTACAACAATTAGGTGATTATTTTACAATTTATGATAAAAATAACCATTTCTTATTTCAAGCCGTTTAGAAAAATTTACAAAACGACAACATGTGCTGAGATATTGCAAGCTGATGATCTAAAATCGAAAAACTCATTATAGTAAATTAAATATATTGCCTAGTATCAAATGAATAAATGCTTTAGAAGTGCATTTAAATACACTTGTGTCCAAAATGATCTTTATAGGCACAAAAAACACTGATTCCTTAACAACTCTTTAATACAATTGAATTAATTTTTTGGGGGGATACATAACACATAAATACAAACTCAAAAATCGAATAGAAGTGAATACGATAAAAAACGAATTATGAAACAAATTGACACTTCCATCAATGTCTGCCCAACCTGTAAACGGCCGACAGCTCGCCACCTCAAAGATTCTTTCCAAATGATACATCGGAGACATAAACAGTTTTGAGTCCATAAACACCGAGATCTAATCCTGAATTGCAAGAGTTCCCAGGGAAACATACTTCGTGCACAACGCTTGCGCTGCACACTTTTATGTATGTAAAGATAATTTTGGACACCTGTATAGAAATAGGCACCAGTGGTTCTTAACTATCACTGGCAGTTCTAGCGATATTAAAATATTTGCTCTTCCTTATGGATTGCAATATCTTTCTAAATAATCAAGCGAATTCCATAAAATTTGGTTTGCTTATTTTAATCGGTGACAACAATAAGTGACAACAATACTTTTTTTGCAACATATAATAAAAATAAAGTTTTAATTCGTGTTGCAATTATCCTAATTTTTTTTAATTTCTTAGTCTATAAATTAAGACATGTGCTGGAACCATCAGGATTTTTTTCTACCATGGGAGAATATTGTCGTAGTGAATTAAGATTTACTGGACGTATTTTGGTGTATTTTATAAGTATACTTTGTAGTGAGTGACCAGAACTTATGCTTCAAAATGGAAGTCTGATTTGGCCATAGTAACACCACTTTTACTTTCCTACGAGAAGAATGTTTGAAAGACATTCTCATGCAGCTGCACAATTGCACAAGATGCCTAAAAGGAAATGTCAGATGTATTCCCACAGTTAGAAGAACCTGTGCCAATATTCGCACAAAAAGAGGTCGAATTCAGTTGCCCTGAATATAATAGGGAATCCATACCCATACTTCAAAAGTACCAATTAAGAACATTTTAAACTGTCAACGCACAATATTTAAAGTTGTACTCAGTATTACTAGGGACGATCTGCTGTCGTAAGAGATAGCACCCTACACCATCACACCAGTGGTAATGGCTGTGTGCCTGTGTAAAACAAAGGCTGATTGGGACCACTGGTCCTGGCGCCTCCATACATGTACCCGATGGTCATCTGCTGAAAGATTGAAGCGTGATTCCTCGTTGAACACTATGCGATGCCAGTCTGCTGGCATACATGATGTTCGCCTACGACACCACTCCAAAGGATGTTGTGGGGTTATGGGAAGACGTCTTAAATGCCGCCATGAGCATAACTCCATCTCAGCCAAGCGCCGTGAGATGGTGGAAGGTACTACGGGTGGTAGGAAGAGGCTGTAGCACGTTGGATGGCGGACAATAATCTTTAGACTGACTATCGCCCCTCGGATATTCAAAATCCGCTTACTTTTTATTATTCTGGTAAAGCTCGTAAAGTTCTGTTTTGAACATATATCTTCTTACTGCACTAATCTACTATATATGAAATATACTTTTTAGTTAGATATGTCAATAGTGACATAACTCAAATTTCAAGATTTCGACCTTTCGGTCCAAGGGCAATAACACAGGAATGCAATGAGTGGAATTAAACTAATATTTATTGTACACTTTACAAAATTAACAGCGGCTGACTATTTACAGCAACTGATGACTTAGACAATGATTATTATTGTACATGCCCAGAAAAATTTATACTATATACAAGTTATTTCAATTACTAGCCTGGTGAGCACTCTTAAAAAGATACGATCCTAAAATTTTAATACTTACAAATGGCCGTCTTTTACCTAGCCCGGAATACGTGACCTTCCCTAGTCATCGTTGTATTCACTGGGTCGCCTTTCCAGCAGTCATTCAAACCACTTCAAGGCTAGAACTCATTCTCAATCAAAAAGCCAACTGAACTGTTCCTTTCCGAAACTTATCCTACTTTTACTGTAGGATCGCAGATAATGCTGATCAGACCGGTGATTCGTCTAATAACCGAACCAATTAAGATCGTTAGTGTAAATAAACATAAATTATAATGAAAACTGAGGGAAATAATAATCGAAAGGTTATTTAGACATCACAAGCAGCTCCTCAAGCATGCTAATCTCTTTAGCTGACACCTCTGTCGATTCCAGCTATTTTCGTTTAGCTTTCTGACATTACATTTGGCAACACCTTTTTTTCTCTAACAAAATTATATTTTATTGATTTTCAATTAATAATTTGTTACTCGTCTTACTTCAGTAAAGTTATTTCAGTTTTCTCTAAAAATTTATTATTCTTGAACAGCATATTTTTGCAAATGTTGATAGGTTTATTACATGCTACAAATATATTTTGTAAAATACAGAAAGATCCTGATTCGTACGCTATTCCAAAAGTTTGAATTTAGATATTTGTTTTAAATATTTTACTGTATTGGTTTTTTTTTTCATTGTCATTAATTTGTGATTTTATTTCTACAGCACTAAGTATATTTTTGAGTGTGACATCTGATCTCTATGAGGACAGAAGACCAGAGAACTAAGACCAACTAACTAACTGAGACCAGAGAAGAAAGGCCAACTTTCTAACTAAGACCAGAGAACTAAGACTAACTAACTAACTAAGATCAGAGAAACAGCATCATTCGACATTTATTGATGTCATATCTATATCCAACACAATGCTCTGTGACTTTCTTTCATCTTTGAAATACCATAATTGATTGTATTTTGCTGAGCTTCGGTTGAGTTGACATATTTTGAGCATCTTAACAGAAGTCGATATTTTTCGATTTCGAAATGTTTATGCTTTCTCCCTCCAGCCGCTTGCTTAATGTACCCCATGTTAACCTATGGAAATCGACAATTCGGTCAGTTTTACAATTTTTTACTTTTCACGAGCATGGATGCTAAGAATAGGAAATTTTTTTAAATCGATAAAAATTATTACAAGTATTTCTAATACTTTTATAAAGTAAATGCATTTAGTTTTCGATAAATATAAAAAATACTTTTATTTTATTGATTTGAAAAAGAAGCTTAAGCATTGCTCTTTTCAGCATCTCTGATTGGCAACAAACCTAAATAACAAATGAGCTGGAGGTTAGGGACTATTTTCTATAGGTTACTAGGGGGAAAATAAAACGAGAGGCTGCAGGACTACATCTTCTTAACGATTTTTTCAACTGTATAAATTGTATGTAGACATGTCTTTAACATATTTCTTTGCTTGGGTTTTTCTCTTAGTTTTGTAGTATGCGACATTTTATTTCTGCAGGTATATTTGTTTCTAGTTATAGAGCTCACACATTTTAGAATTTCAAAAATTAATCTGCAAATGAAGAGAAATGTAATTTTCCCTTCCTTTAGAGTTTTGCCAATAGTTTGCTACAAGTTCGAAATAAAGTAACCACAGTTATCATAGTATATTTATTATAAAATATTATTTATATACAACAATCATAAAGTCACATTTATTTTATAATTCGATATATTTAATGTTGTATATATTTTGGCCTCCATCAATGTGAAGGACTTATACGATTGAAAATTGTCTACTTTGTGTTTGAATCAGTAATGTGTATAATAATTTATGATACATATTGATAAGACAACAAATATGGTTAGTATCATATTTTGATCACTGAAATTATGTTAATTCTTCAATTTTATTAGCATAAATATTATTGATTAAATTTTTTTCTAAAATGTTCTGCGTCAAATCGCAGAGAAAATTTTTGCATTAAATATGTCAGGATATATTTTCCATTGAATTACCAAAATAAATTTTGTAATTTTGTTACCTGTGATTTTGTAACCAAAGTGTAAGTTTACGGGCAATATTCGAAAATTTATCCTAGAGATTTTACGATCAACGTGTAATTTTAATTTTACAGATATTTTTCTCGATTTTAAGGACAGTATTCTGAAATTTACGGCCATGTAAATATGGTCAAAAATAATTTTACTGGCAATTTCCTAAAACTTACAGCCATGATTTAATGGCCAAAAAATAATTTTACGGATAACTTCTATAAATATACGGCCACGTAATTGCGACCAAAAATTAATTTTACGGACAATTTCCTAAAAATTACGGTCATGATTTTACGGCCGAAAATAATTTTTCGGTTAATTTCTTTAAATTTACGGCCACGTAATTACGGCCAAAAATAATTTTACGGACAATTTCCAAAAATAATTTTACGGACAATTTTACGGACAATTTTTTTACGGATATGTATTCCAACGGAAATGGATGCAATTTTACGGACAATGGCTGGATCCCTATTGCCGGAATTTGGCCGTAATATTACGGAGTTTTTTTTAATGCTGGGCTAAGAAAAATCCCTGCTTTTCCCTTCTGCGAAAAATAGGCAAGGGATAGAAAATACATTTTTGAAAATAGAACTTTTAGGAAAGATATCTATGAAGCGAGGTCTGCGAGTGCAGCGAGTAGGAGGCGAAGCCTCCCGAAGGTGGTTTTGCGAGCGGAGCGAGCAGGGGCAGAGATTCAGTATCTTGGAAAGAGTATAAGAATCTACTAGTACTATAAGAATAACCCTATTTTTCCGACCGTAACATTTGGATAAAATTTTGGTGACGAATTTTTCTGAATACATATCTCAAAATTGGTGACTTTTAAAATGTTACCAAATTGACGAAACTGTGACCCAATTTATACAAATTCGCCAAATTGATGAAACTGATGCTGAATCAATGAAATGATGACTAATTAATGAAAGTTCAATATCTTAGAATAGACTATGAGTATAACCCATTTCTCCGTCCGTCTGTTCGTAACGCTTAGTGAGAAATTTAGCGGGACGTGGCCAACTTGGCGACTTTTTAAATGTTACCAAAGTGACAAGAAATGTCGCCAAATTGATGAAAATGATATCAAATAAGAAGTAATGTGTCTCAAATTCTGATTTCCTTCATATGACGATCATACAAACATTCTAGTATATAAGAAATGCTCTTCTCTCCGCTTGTCTGAAACACTTGGTGATGTATTTCGCGAACTTGTAATAATCTAGCAAAGTATCGCCAACTTGGCGATACTTTGTTAGATTATTGACAACAATTAACTCAATTAAATCTAAATTATTGTCAATATTAATATATTGACAAAAATTTCGCCAAAATTTCAAAAATGACGCTAAATTAATGAAAATTATGCCAAATTGATGAATTATTTATTAAAATATTTTAATATACGGACTATATCGCTTATTGACGATGCTGTCAGTATTGATAATTGTTAATTTAGAGTTTTGAGGAATATAAGTTAATTGGGTACTTTGAAATAGTATTACATGTTGTCATGTCATCCGGAAATTCACCTAATATGCAATCCAATGTTAAAAACACAGTACCATGGATCGTACACATTATTTTTTGACTGTAAAAGGAGTAAATTCATTGCATTATATAAGGAAAGTCATGCCCGGAAATTTGGCCTCTCATGGAAAAAGGGTTGCCATTGCCTCAAGAGGTTGGACTTCTGCCTGTTGGTCCGGTCTGGTTGGAGTGTAAACATTACAGACCGATAACACTCACTAGTATTCTTTGTAAAATTACAGAACGCATCATACACTCTAGAATCATGGGTGAACTTTTAAAAACTAAAAAACTTAATTTCTACCAAACAGCATACAGGAAACAACATGCCACAGAAAACCAGCTTTTCTATCTATGTCAATCGGTCATAGATGGATTACAAGAAAGACCTACAAAAAATACTACTGCTGTCTTCCTGGACATGACATCGGCTTTCGACAATGTTTGAAGACAAAAACTAATTGAAATAGCATATAGGCACGGTATAAGGGGTAATGTTGTAATATGGATAGCTGATATTTTGAAAGATAGAAAGTTCAGAGTAAGATATAATGGGCCTACTCCAAAACAGAAGAGCATGGACAGGAGCCCCTCAGGGCTCGGTCCTCAGCCCCCTGCTGTTCCTGATATACGTTAGCAACATCCATCAGCACATAGACAGAAATACCAGGATTACATGCTATGCAGATGATATAGCAGTCTGGCACACTTGTGAAGATATCGAAAAGTCGGAAATCTCCATTAATCGATCGTTAAAGGATGTCTGCCCAACCTGTAAACGGCCGACAGCTCGCCACCTCAAAGATTCTTTCCAAATGATTCATCGCTTATGGATCGTTTATGGATCGCTTATGGATTGGTCGAGAGAACTGAAACTACAGATAAATCCACATAAAACTAACTATACTGTCTTCACTACAGACAGAAACAGAAGAAAATCCTTTAATCCATCCATAACTATGAGCGGCTTGCCAATTATCGAAATGGATAACCCAAAATATTTGGGTGTGAATCTAGATGCGGAACTGCGCTTTACCAAACATATAGAAAACTGTTCCCATAAAGCACTTAAGTTCCCATAAAGCTTATGTGGCACAAACTGGGGTGCAAACCCGAAAACTTTAAGAACAACCTACACTACAGTTGTTAGACCCAGTCTAGAATATGCAACGCCAATATGGGCTCATGCTTCCGAGTCCGCACTAGGAAAACTGGATAGAATTCAGGCAAGAGCAGCCAAAATAATTATCGGTGCTGTCTCGTCCTCCAACAACACAAAAGCAGTGCGGTAGTGTGGCCTTCAGACACTTGATCAAAGAAGGAGATATCATACGATTAAGTTCACAAACAAGGCTAATAGTCGAGACACTGAACACATCTCCCGCAGGACCTTTTTGAACTGGAATAGGAAGTCAAGACTCAAAAGGTCATCAACTATGAAATATGACAAGGAAATCAGAGAAAGTCTTGGCCTTGAGCACGAAAAATATGATATAGATCAAGAGCCTATTTTACCATCCTGTATCCCCCAAAACATCACTATAAATTTGGATCTCATAGAACTTTGTTCAAAAAAGGAAAAGGAAACTATTGTCAAGGCTAAAGGAATAGAAACAATTAAAACCTATTTGGGGTGTGATTTAGTACAGATGTACACCGATGGATCTTTAGACGAGACTATCCTCAGGGGAGGAGCTGGCATTCACATTACTATGCCAAATGGTACTAAAAGGCTCCAGAGCTTTGGAGAAGGTAATATTGCTTCAAACTTTACATGCGAACTAAGAGCAATTCATTAGGCCTTAGGCATTTATATTTCTTTCGAAGATGTAGACAGAGCTAGCGGACTTGTAATTTTCTGCGACTCTAGAGCTGCCCTGGAGGCAATACAACATAGACGCTCAGGGCTCTCGCAATGCATTCATAAACACATGGATACAATTAATAAAATGGGAAAGCGTTGCATTCTACAGTGGATACCTGCACATGTAGGAACTGACGGCAATGAGGCGGCCGATGAATTGGCCAAGGAGGCAAGGAACTTAAATAAAGACACCTCAGGCACTCTCACTCTTGACGATGCTAATGCTATCGCTAGATACAGACTTAGAGTGAAACCTATTGGATTGAACCACCAGGTCTGTGTAATAAATGCAAATAGGGAGATCACCAAGACAATTGCTAAACTAAGAACTAGACACCTAGGTGGTGTGAAAATTAATGCGGATGGCACCAGAACCTACAAATACTGTAGAAACTGCCCAGATGAAGCGCTTACACTAGAACACATATTTGACTGTCCAGCAGTACTTGCGGTTTTGCAAAGCATTGGCGAATTCCCTTTCCAGGGAGATCTTTATAATGAGAAGATTGTGGATCTCGCTAAGGCAGTAATATCTGCACAAGGTTCAATCTGACCTCTTATGGACACGACACCAACCAACCAATGCCCGGGGGGGGGGGGGCAGAGATCAAAAGACCGGAATGCCGCTGTTGACAGTATTATAGAGGGTGGATATTATCGCCATTTGTGACGTCACTGAGTTACAAAGAGAAGCATTTGTTTCTCCGAGTAGTATTCAGTTCTATGAGAAAACATAGACTGTGTTAGTCATTGTTTTAATATAATTTGTAGTTCAATCGTAAAAGTGAAGTTTAAGTATAAATTTGCATATTATAGATGTATATACTATATTAATATTTTCATGTATATAAAGTATATTTTTGATTATTTGCAGTATATATAAATCATTGTGTTTTGCTTTGTGTTCCAAATATTATAGGAAATCATATATTCCAAAAGATTCTCGTGAAAAGCAAAAGAGTGGATAAAATAACCATCGCTAACGCAACTGTTTGTTCGAGTCAATTTTTTGATGAAGATTTTCAAGATTTTCGGGCTAAATTTTTGAATTTCAAATCGGTTAAAAGATTAAAAAAGGAGTTCTTCCTCATCTGTAAATAATGAAAATGTAAAAAGTGAACGATCAGTAAGATTAAAGAAACGGAAAATAGAAGCAGAAACTATGACGAAGAAAAAGCTTAGAACAGACTGTGTAGTACCTGTAATTGAAGTTTCTGAATATAAAATTTCTGTCAATAGCTCAATAAATGGTGATGGAAACGAGAGCACCGCTTATGAGAACGATGAAACTACTTAAGAAAAGCAAACTATGAATGACTATGAATGACTTAGATCATAGAATGACCATTAGAATGACCTGATGATCATATAAACAAGAAAGATCAATCATGCTTAAAGCATTGATTATGAAACACTTTCCAACTTCAATGCAATTTTATTTAAGCAAGTCTAAAATGCAATACATTCCTCGATAATATTTTAAAACTTATCACAATACTACATTAATTTATTATATTTGAAAACTTAAACCTTCATCGAAAAAATGAACTTCATTAAAATGACGGCATTGAAATATAAATTGCCTGGTTTAAACATCTCTAAAATGCGATACATTCCTCGGTAATATTTTTAAAACAGTCATAATACTACGATAATTTATTATATTTGAAAACTTCATCGAAAACAACTGAAATTCATTCAAATGACGTCATAGAAAAAATAACACGCCTGGATCTCTCTATAAAAAAGCATTTCATTCATAAATAATGTCCCATTCATGTCATTCATCACAATACTATAATAATTTATTTTATTTAAAAATTAAGACCATGGAGCTACAAGTAATTAAACTCTATGCTTAAAACTTCATCGAAAAAAATCGTCCTTATCTTTGTAAAATCAATGAATATTGCATTCATATCAGCTATGCAGACTCCATGGGCTAAATAATTTTGTGTTAAGGAAATACAGCAATTCTAATACTACTCATTCTATATATTTTGCTGTTTACATTTTACATAAGTGAAAAATAGGCTTCGTTGTAGAAATAATCAAATTTGTATGATCATTTAAACTCAAATATATTGTAATTGCGTTGTTTCAGTATGTGCACAGAATTTAAGCAAAAATAAAGTGGTTTTAGGACGGATACAACACTCAATATGAATTAAAAAGAACTTAAAAAATCACGATTTTGAGACAAGATGGATGCCATATATCATTTTGAAGTGGGTCACGTGATCTTTTCATATCATAGTCACGTGATCGCTGCATATAAGTGGTGTAATTACTATTTTAATTTTTATTTAAAAAACTACTGAATATATTTCGCTGAATTCTTTTTTATATATTTTATGGAACAATTTGAATATTACTTAAAATTTTCGAAGCAATTTGTGAATTTTAAATCCGCTTAAAAAATGTTTGAAAAATTAGGTCCCATAGGGCTTAATGTATTCCATTTTTTGAACCCGCGTTCAATCCAAAACTAATTGGGTGATATTATTATTCATTTATATTCCCATAGGTCCTACAGACCGTCTGAACAACATACTAAAATTTCATTTTGATTAAGTCATTTTTACGGCAGTTATCGTGCTAACGGACAAACAGACAGACAGACAGACAGACGGAATGAATGAACAAAGTCATAAACACTTTCAAACTTTGTTGTAAAGTGTTAAAAATATAAAGGATTTAAATGAAGAAATAAATTTAAAAAAAATGAAAATATGTAATTAAAAGAGAAAGTGAGATACAAATTTCCAGAAAGAAAATCAAAAGTATAATGCAAAATATATGAAGCCATTAGTGTTCAGAGTTGATGCCAATATCAAGGAATTAGAGTTTATGTGAATATAAACGTGTCTTTGGGTTGAAATTACTATGGAAAGACAAAGGGATCTAGTGTAAAATTTTATAATTAAGAAAAAATACACTAAATGCTTTAAAAAAATTAAAACTCGTGAAGTGAAAGGTTAAAATACATATAGGTAAGGTCTGTTTGACTCATTTTTTCAGATAAAGATTTCAAAGATCTTTTAGCTTAAATTTCGAATCTGGAGCAGATAAATAAATTTCTAAATAATAGTATCTATTCATTTCGAGTTAAAAATATTCAGTCATTTAATAAAACTAATTTATTTTAAATCCTAAACTTGAAATATCTCGAGAACGTCTTATAAACAAAATATCACACAATAAATATCGCAAGATTCATTGATATTTTTTATCTCAATTTTCGGAAAAATGTATTAAAAATTGCGGATTCTTTAATCCATTTTCCACAGTCCTCTGGCGTTTTTCGATTAAAATAATCTTTAAAATTCCACTCAATTTCATCAATTTGCTCGAGAGGTATCGACTCTATAGGCTAGACACATATATAATTGAAAACTGTTTAATTTGTATTCAGGGATGATTAAAACGTACACAATCACAGTAGTACCATTACGATACTTTTCCTTTATATATCTATATATTATAGAAAAAGTTAAATTGGCCGGAATGTACAGCAAGTAACTGTAATTGAAGCTACTGAATCTGAAATGTATGCCACACTAAAACAGTCGTAACGAGAACATTGTCTGTCAAAACGAGAAAAATTGAAACTATGAGTGACTTAAAAACTGATTATTATGTTAAGCACATTTAAAAGATAAAATAATTAATGATATAATGAAATAATTTTCTAAAAATAGAAATATACAGTTAAAGGTAAGATTGAGAGATAGAAATTTTCTAAACGTAAATAAAAATACGCAAAACATATTAAATATGTAGCGGGCATTATCGATGATTAGGTTACACCATATTATAAATATCGATTTTGAAAACAATTATTTCAAATTTCATTATTACATTTCAGCTTATATTCTAATGTACATATATATTATGAGATTTTCATGGTAACTCTGTGCATGTTTGAGTGCGATCACTTATTTTCATTCTTATAGAATCTATTAACACTGCTCATATTTCTTTAATAAATTAAAAATACGAATTTTCTATAATTCATACACTGTATTTCAACCGTCTACATGTTAACCATTCCTGACTTGGAATTCAGTGATGTCACGCTTCAAGCTGCTCTCTCGATCGAAAAGCTCTGACCTACCTCTTGTTAAAATATCTTGTGTGTTGCCCACATCAGATTTTTATAAATAAAAATATTATAGGATTATTAACCACTCCTTTCCCACTAATCAACTGTGTGGAGAAGGGAAGAAATTCGATTTATACCTCATCCCTCCAAATTCCGCATAAAGATATTTGAACTTTGCCGACTAGCATTAAAACCAGTAAAAATGGGTCGATATAGAATTTGTTTGACAAAAGTCACTCTACACATTCTTTCGAAATCCAATTTCATCCAAATCGGATAGGCCGTTCTAAAGGGATGATCTTGCAAATATTTTGACATTGAAGTGGGCTCTAATAATTCGCTTAATCTTTAAACAGTACTTTCTAGTCAAAAATGCTATACCGTTCATTTAGAAAATTTATATTTGTATCTAATTCTTTATTATTTTAATCGAAAAAAAAAATTGGCTGGCGTATAAACACGTTTGATTTAATCGCGTTGCTAAGCAATATATATCATTTCCTTAAATAAATTTGTAAAAATAATTCGTAATGCTATTTCTATGGAAGGTTTAACTGTGCTCGTCATATCTCAACAACCTCTGGACCTAGAAACTCAAAACATGGTCTAAATTTAAAGTGGGTGTTATTTCAAGGATACCCACAAAATTTCATGAAATTAGGTCTCCCATGATACATACATAGATACTGAATAGCAGACAGATTTTAAATTTTATTTATATAGATTGTATGGCGTGTTCGTGTATTTTCAGGTCCTCCAGAAGCCCCAAGGAAACTCAGAAGACTGCAATTTTGTTTAGAGAACTGAAATTTTGCACACTTATCGCATTGAACACAGGAAAGAAACTAACAGAGCCGGATATTAATTTTCCCCTGGGCGAAAACAATAAGGAGGTAAAAAGTGATTAAAGTTTCTCCAGAAATGTCCCGATATTGTTTAGAGAACTGAAATTTTGCCCACATATATTTTTGAACACGCGAAAGAAACTGACAGAGCCAGATATTAATTTTCCCCTGGGCGAAAAATATAGAGAGGTAAAAAGTGATTAAAGGTTCTCCAGAAAAGCCCCGATATTGTTCAGAGAGCTGACATTTTGCACACTTATAGTAATGAACACGGGAAAGAAACTAACAGAGCCGGGTTTTTATTTTCCCCTGGGCGAAAAAAATAGGGAGGTAAAAAGTGATTAAAGTTTCTCCAGAAAATCTCTGATATTGTTTAGAGAACTTAAATTTCGCCCACATGTATTATTGAACACGGGGAAGAAACTAATAGAGCCGGTTTTTTATTTTTTCCTGGGCGAACAAAATAGGAAGGTAAAAAATGATTAAAGTTTCTCCAGAAAAGCCCTGATATTGTCTAGAGAACTAAAATTGTGCACACTTATAGTATCAATGACGGGAAAGAACATAGAAGGCAGAGGAAATGGGGGACAAGGACCGAAACGTCTTTTCATACAGTAGGTAATAATGCGGCAGTTGAGGTTACTTCCACCAGCACCTCGAGTCGTCATCTTGGATTTCCGCAGAAGATCATTTGAAAATTTTTTAGGAATTCATTTTTAAACATTTTTAGGTTGATAACGGAATTTTTTTTATTCGTAGAAGATAATGACCAATATTTTAGATTTTGAAAAAATTTAGGATTTTTGTAAGTTTTGTGAGTATGAATACCCTCTATGAAGGGTATATATTTTATCACAGCACCACTTAGCATATAAATGAAGAACTATTTTTTTTTCTTGGAGAAGACCCCATCGACATTCCGTAAAAGATTAAAGGAGTTGCGTTTTGGGTATGGACTCCTTTTAGGTAGCGCCCCCTAGCGGTGGTATTGGGAACTTTTAATTTTTAAAAGAAATACACACATTTTAATATTTACAACGTTTGGGAGAGTTGGTTTTGAGGTATGGGCTCCTTGTAGGTCGGATATGAATGTTCGAGTTCCCCTTAACGGTAGTAATGAGAACTATTATTTTTTGAACAGAATACAAACTTTTTAAGTTGGCAATGTTTAGGGGTATGAACTCCATCTAGGTGGGGATATGGGTATTTGAATACCTTCTAGCGGTGGTATTGGGAACATTGAAAGTTCAGACTTGAGCGGTTTCAACTAATCCCAGTCGACTCGAGTGGCTATCTTTTGTTAGGATGAAACAAAGTCACATAGCTGTGAAATCGTGCACTAGGATTTTGGGACATTTAATTTTCTAAAGATTCGAATTTTTTTTATTAAAACATTAAGCTTTAGTGCTCAAATAGGAAACTAATACTTTTATACGACCACGCTCATCTCCCACCATTCGCCCCCCCCCCATAAGTAACAAACATGATAAAACACGCATTCCACAGGAGGAGTACATTTATATCCCATCAACATCAGGCTTATACAATAAGTTATATTTGGAAGGTTTTAGGCATACACAGATATAACTCAATCGGATAAAAACATATATTAGGAATATTATTTCACGCCAAAGGTTAAATAAGCAGGCATGGACATGTATGTACCGAATAAAGCAAGAAATGAGCATGTAAAGCATCTCTCGCTAGTGTTAGAGTAGCGTAGTATTATTTTTTAAAGCGCACCTTTTATAAAATTAGTTAGTATTCAGAAATTTTTATTTATTTTGGCGCTATTCATTTCTTAATCTCTTCTTAGCATAATCATAAACAGTATAAGTTTTTTGAAGACTTTAGATGAAATCTTCAGAAAAAATCCTTTTTTCAGACTAATATTTATAGAATATTTATAGAATATTCATTTATCTAAAGTATTTATTTCCATAATCAAAATATTTTTTCATAGGCATTTGAAAGAAGTTTCATACATACATACACGTTATGAGTTATATTACAGTAAATAAACTAGTATTACACTCTTTTGCAAAAAAAAAAAGAAAAAAAAACGAAGCACCATGAAGAAAGTGACTGTTTTTATTGAAATTAAGTATGCGTACAGCTCATACACAGGTAATGAGATTACAAAATCAAGGCCGCAGAATCCATCAATGGTTAGCAATTGCACACTGAATTTTCAAATCAGTAATTGGTGAAAAAAAACCTAGCGGAAATGCATGTTTGTATACGTCTTGGAAAGGAGTGATAAAGTTTCTTAATGTCATCCTGCGATACATTGTGCCAGGCATTCCTCAATTGTTGCTCCAGATCTGCTACATTTTGGGGTGTCCGAATCTGGCGGCGTAGTATGTTCCATACAGGCTCGATTGGCGAAAGGTCTGGTGACCTTACGGGTCAAGGAATAGTATCAACAGCACGGATACAGTCCACAGATATGCGAGCCGTATGTGGCGAGGCATTATCTTGTTGGAAAATGGCCCCAGAATGACGTGCCATGAAGGGTAAAACAAACGGCCGCAGGATTTCATCAACATATCGTTGAGCTCTTAAAGTTGTACTCAGTATGGCTAGGGACGACCTGCTGTCGTAAGAGATAGCACCCCCATACCATCACACCAGTGGTAATGGCTGTGTGCCTGTGTAAAACAAAGGCTGATTGGGACCACTGGCCTTGGCGACTCCATAACGTACCCGATGGTCATCTGCTGAAAGACTGAAGCGTGATTCATCGCTGAACACAATGCGATGCCAGTCTGCTGGCAGCCATGATGCTCGCCTACGACACCACTCCAAACGATGTCGTGGGGTTATGGGCAGACGTCTTAAATTCCGTCGTGAGCGTAACTCCACCTCAGCCAAGCGCCGTGAGATGGTGGAAGGTACCACGGGTGGTAGGAATAGGCTGTAGCACGTTGGATGGCCGACAATAATCTTTAGACTGACTGTCGCCCCTCGGATATTCAAAATCCGCTTACTTTTTATTATTCTGGTAAAGCTCGTAAAGTTCTGTTTTGAACATATATCTTCTTCTTACTGCACTAATCTACTATATATGCAAGATACTTTTTAGTTGGATATGTCAATAGTGACTTAACTCAAATTTTAAGATTTCGACCTTTCGGTCAAAGGGCAATAACACAGAAATGCAATGAGTGGAATTAAACTAAAATTTATTGTGCACTTCACAGAATTAACAGCGGCTGACTGTTTACAGCAACTGATGACTTAGACAATGATTATTATTGCACATGCCCAGAATAATTTACACTATATACAAGATACTACGATTAGTAGTCTCGTGAACACTCTTAAAGGGATACTATCCTAAAATTTTGATACTTACCATTGGCCGTCTTTCACATCGTCCCGAATACTAGACATGCCCTAGTCATCGCTGTATTCACTGTGTTGTCTTTCCAACACTCACTCAAACCATTTCAAGGCAAAAACTCACTCTCAATCAAAAAGCCAACTGAACTGTTCCTTTCCGAAACCTATCCTACTTTTACTGTAGGATCGCAGATAATGGTGATCAAGCCGGTGACTCGTCTAATAACCGAAACAATTAGGATCGTTCGTGTACATAAACATAAATTATAATGAAAACTGAGGGAAATAATAATCGAAAGGTTATTTAGACATCACAAGCAGCCCCTCTACCATGCTAATCTCTTTAGCTGACACCTCTGTCGATTCCAGCAATTTCCTTTTAGCTTTCTGGCATTATATTTGGTAATACCATTTTTACTCTAACAAAATTATATTTTATTGATTTTCAATTGATAATTTGTTACTAGTCTTACTTCAGTAAAGTTATTTCAGTTTTCTCTAAAAATTTATTATTCTTGAAAAGCATATTTTTGTAAATGTTGATAGGTTTATTATATGCTACAAATATATTTTGTAAAACACAGAAAGCTCCTAATTAGTACGCTATTCCAAAAGTTTGGATGTAGATATTGTTTTAAATATTTTACTGTATTCTTTTTTTTACATTGTCATTAATTTGTGATTTTATTTCTACAGCACTGAGTATATTTTTGAATGTGACATCTGATCTCTATGAGCATAGAAGATAGCGAACTAAGACCAGAGAAACAGCATCATTCGACATTCATTGCGCTGTCATATCTATATCCAACACAATGCTCTGTGAATTTCTTTTATATTTGAAATACCATGATTGATTGTTGATTGATTGTATTTTGCTGAGCTTCAGTAGAGCTGACATATTTTGAGCATCTTAACAGAAGTCGACATCTTTTCGATTTCGAAATGTTTATGCTTTCTCCCTCCATCCGCTTGCTTAATTTACCCCATGTTAACCTATGGAAATCGACAATTCGCTCAGTTTTACAATTTTTTACTTTTCACGAGCATGGATGCTAAGAATAGGAATTTTTTTTAAATCGATAAAAATAATTACAAGTTTTTCTAATATTTTTATAAAGTAAATGCATTTACTTTTCGATAAATATAAAATATACTTCTATTTTATTGATTTAAAAAAGAAGCATAAGCATTGCTCTTTTCAGCATGTCTGATTGGCAAAAAACCTAAATTTACAAATGAGCTGGAGGTTAGGGATTATTTTCTATGGGTTTCTAGGGGGAAAATAAAACGAAAGGCTGCAAGACTATATCTTCTTAACGATCTTTCCAATGGTATAAATTGTAGGTAGACATGTTTTTAACATAGCAAAATTAAACACACATCCATAACAGTTACATGTTTATTTCACTCCCTTAAGACGTACAGAAGTTTAAAACAGGCCATAGCGCTTTCGAGCATAAGTATGCTCTTCATCAGTGGCTACACGGAAATAAAGTTTGAATCGTTCATATATAGACCAGATATAGCGACAAAATTTGCATAAATACAATCCACAAAAGAATCTACGTCTAGATAAGGATAAACCGTAAACAATTTTTCAAATAAATTTTTTTTACAACAAAAGAACAGCATATTAAATTGCAATTCAATTACAGAAATCGAAAAAGGGGGGGGGGTGGCAATCAAGCATAATCCCAAAGAGGAAGACGTATATGTTTTTAACATATTTCTTTGCTGGGGATTTTCTCTTTATTTTGTTATAGTATGTGCCATTTTATTTCTGTAGGTATATTTGTTTCTAGTTATAGAGCACATACATTTCAGAATTTCAAAAATAAGTCTGCAAATGAAGAGAAATGTAATTTTTCCTTCCTTTTGATTTTTGCCGATAGTTTGGTACGAGTTCGAAATAAAGTAACCACAGTTATCATAGCATATTTATTATAAAATATCATGTATATACAACAATTATAAAGTCACATTTATTTTATAATTCGATATATTTAATGCTGTATATATTTTGGCCTCCATCAATGTACAGAACTTATACGATTGAAAATTGTCTACTTTGTGTTTGATTCATTAATGTGTATAATAATTTATGATACATATTGATAAATGACACTTTTTGCCACCTATTACTTTTAGATAATGGAATCTATCCATGGTCTGTATGATGACATCCTCATGTAAACTCCTGGAAGATTTGGATCTGCGCAACCTATGCCATGTGAAACGGTGCCAACAAGGACCCAACGTTTGTCTTTACGTTGGACCATTAAAGGTCCTCCAGAATCACCCTAAAAATAAAAACATAGAGATATAAAAATGTCTTTTCACTTCTAACGTATAATCTATTTGAATAATCGTTTATATAGTATAAATTATAGAAATAAACATAAACTGACATTGAACTGGTGTAAAATCCCCATTTCATAATCTTGAAAACGACTGAAATCAAACATTTCAAGAAACAAAGTTTAATGAAATAATACAAGTAGTGAGATTCTCTTTCCTTCCTGGATACGACATCATAGGGTACGACCTGATACGACCCGAGTGACGCTGTAATCTGAAACAAGGATAGCAAGAAAAAATAAGAAATGACGAAAGCAAGTCAGCATTAGTGCGTTCTTCTCAAGATCCAAACATTAGTGTTTAGTTGTTCCTCGGAAGTTAGCACAAAATTTAAAGTCTCATTTATTGACGAAGGCTTGGATTTCTGATGTTGTTTCTGGCGATGCTGCTATTCCTGGGAAATCAATAAAGTTTCATTGAATATATGCAGAAAAATTCAAAAAGGTACATTTTCGTAATTTGTTGAGATTCTTAAACATCATCTAGATTTTTGCTTCTCGAAAAGCATTCATTTATATAGTACAGCATAAAAAATGGGGAATTAAAATATATTTATTATTTATTCGTAAGAGTTCAAATTTTTCTATTTCATCATAGAAAGTTTGTATCTCAAAATATAATACAAAACATGGCCTGAGTATTCTGAAAAGGCATTATTAACAGAAGCGAAAGATTTTTGAAAGGAAAATGAAATATTATGTTTTTAGCATTTCTATGTATATTTTGAGCAATAATATGCTTACAGAATTATTTCTATCAAAAATATTGTCAATAAAAGAACTTTCTGAGGACATTTACCTAGGGGCTTAAAATAAAAAAAAATAACAGGACGTTATAGCAGTTCAAAAGGATACATCTTATATAATGTGGTATAGAAAGCTAAATAGCATGAAAAAGACCAATTCTACCAGTTTTCATTATTTGTTGAGTAAAAGAAATATAGTTAAAATGATGCATTGAGCCCCATAACAGAAATAGTTCGATTACAAAGTCTATAAATCAGTAAATAAATCTAAGAGAATGACAGTTACTCAAAATACCTATTTTATCACATAAACAAAAAATATATTTTATCACATAAAGCAAATCTCAAAACACATTGTAAACTTTGTATTTGGTGTGCATCAAATTTTGCCAAATAATGAAAATAATGATTGATTGTTAGTCATTCAACTTTTATTTTAAGGATTATGTATTATAGATAGGCAGTACCGAAACAATTTAAACAATATTTGAGTTTAGCGAAATAAATTGATTTTTCCCAAACACAAAGTTTATAGGTTTTGTATTGGTGGCAGAATGGCCTTAACAAATGCTCCTTAGATTTAGGCAAGAATAAAATTAACACAGATAAGTATTAACTGATCCACTCCGATTTACAGATGGCGTGCTCTATCCTATCTTACTATTAACGAGCGAAAAGTCATACATCTATATATGTCGGTTTCCTCGAATTACGAAGCCAACATTTCACCAAGATTTTAAAAAGGAGCCGGAATTTCGATAGCAAGTTAATATTTTTCTCTACATGTTTATAATTTCAAACTTCTGGACTGTTCTTCATTCTGCTTTCATTTACAAAGGCACTCTGCTTGCCACGCTTGTCCACCCTCGTAACTCGCTTCGCGAGTCGGGAGGCTCTTACTTGCTGACGCTAGCTGCGATTGCTTCGTGAGCACTTTCGTGCCGCCTGACGCCATCTTGTTAACTGACATTAACCAGACCTGGAGATCGCTTCTCGAGCACTTTCAATCCGTCTGGGGCAAACGACTGCCTACGTGTCCTATGCTCGTTGGTGATCCCAACTGCCCTCCATTAGCTGCCTGCTCGTTAATTGGAGTTCGTCGCAAGCATGATACACCTGCTGGGACTTCACTCTCCTATTAACTGACATTTATCAGCCCTGGAGCTCGCTACTCGAGTGCTTTCAGTCCGTCCGGCGCACACGACAGCCTACGTGTCGTATGCTCGCTGATGATTCCGTCTGCCCTGAATTCGCTGCCTGCTCATTATTCGGAGTTCGTCGCAGGCATGATGCACCCGTTGGGGCTTCATTCTCTTACTAACTGACATTTACCATCCCTGGAGCTCGCTTTTCGAGTTCCTTCAATCCGTCCGACGCACACGAACTCCAACGTGTCATATGAGCATGATGATCCCCTCTGCCCTCCATTCGCTGTCTTCTCATTAATCGGAGTTCGTTAAAGCCATGATGCACCCGTTGGGTGTTCACTCTATTATTAACTGAAATGCACCAACCCTGAAGCTCGTTTCTCGTCAATCCGTCCGGCGCAAACGACCTCCTACGTGTCCTATGCTCACTGGTGATCCCCACTACCCTCAATTTGCTGACTTCCCATTAATCGACGTTTATTGAAGGCATGATGCACCCATTTGGGCTTTATTCTCGTATTAACTGACATTTACCAGCCCTGAAGCTCGCTTTTCGACCGCTTTGAATTCGTCGGGCGCACACAACCGCCAACGTGGCATATGTGAGCTGATGATCCCCTCTGCCCTCAATTCGCTGCCTTCTCATTAATCGACGTTCGTTGAAGTCATGATGCACCAGTTGGGACTTCAGTCCATAATTAACTGACATTTACCAGTCCTGGAGCTCGCTTTTCGAACCTTTCAATCCGTCCGGAGCACACGACCGCCAACTTGTCATATGCGAGCTGATGATACCTTCTGCCCTCCATTCGCTGCCTGCTCATAAATCGGAGTTCGTCGCAGGCATGATGCATCCGTTCCACGACCCAGACCGTGCCCCTTGCCATCGGGGGCTTAAAGGGTTTTTAAGCACGGCCGTTGATGCATCCGTTGGGACTTCACTCCCTTATAAATTGACATTTACCAGCCCTGGAGCTCGCTTTTCGAGCGCTTTCAATCCGTCCGGCGCAGATGACCGCTTATGTATCCTATACTCGCTGATGATCCCCTCTGCCCTCCATTCGCTGCCTGCTCATGAAAGGGGCATAGGACCTTTAAAAGTATCATAAACTGAATAAATTTCTGTATTTCACGTTTTATTTTGTACCTCTTTTATTATCCATCGATAATACCTAAATATTTTATGGCTAATAAGTGAATATCTATAGAATATGTGATTATGTTTTCAATGAGGCGATTCTTTTAATATTATTTTTAAAAATTGTATAATTTGCATGTATTTATTAAAATTTTATTTTTATATAGGTTGCTTGCGCGCATGATTGCAACAAAACTATTGCTTCCAGAAACAAAAATATTACTGACAATGATGCAAAAGTATCCATTCAAGAAGACTTAGATCAAAATCAAAATATTTGCGTAATTAAAGTTTAAAAAAATATATATAATTTAAAATTAAAAATGTAATTAAATCTTAATTTAATTTTAAAAAAATAAATTATGCAAATGTTTTGATTTTGATCTCAGACTTCCTGCATGGATACTTTTACATCATAGTCAGCAATATTTTTGTTTCTGGAAATAATAGTTTTGTTGCAATCATGCGCGCAAGCAATTTCTATAAAATAAAATTTTAATAACTACATGCAAATTATGCAATTTTTTAAAATATTATTAAAAGATTCACCTTATTGAAAAAATTATCACATTTTCTACAGGAATTCTCTTATTAGGCATAAAAATTACAGGTATTATCGATATAGAATAGAAGAGGGATAAAGTAAAACGTGGAATACGGAAATTTACTCTGTTTATGGCATTTAAAGGTCCTCTGCCCCCTTAATCGGAGTTCGTCGCAGGCATGATGCTCCCGTTGGGGCCTCATTCTCTTATTAACTGACATTTACCAGCCCTGGAGCTCGCTTTTCGAGCGCTTTCAATCCGTCCGGCGCACACGACCGCCTACGTGTCCTATGCTCGCAAATGATCCTCTCTGCCCTCCATTCGCTGCCTGCTCATTAAACGGATTTTGTCGCAGGCATGATAGTAATAATAATAATATACTTTATTTTGTCACACAATATACACAACATATACAATTTCAACTTATAAGTAAAGTATAACAGTTGCGCAAGGAAATGCGGAAAAAGACACTATGGATAGCCCTGCCGATTCCACAACCTCCAACCAAACTGGCAACATGCTAGCATTAATACAGTGGTCAGTGGCAGAAGAAATGCCATAACAAGATAAACAATGATGTACCCGTTGGGGTTTCACTCTCTTATTAACTGACATTTATCAGCCCTGGAGCTCGCTTTTCGAGAGCTTTCAACCCATCCGGCGCACACGAATGCCTACGTGTCCTATGCTCCCTGATGATTCCCTCTGCCGTCCTTTCGGTGCCTGCTCATGAAGATGGCATAGGACCTTTTAATGTGCCATAAACAGTAAATTTCCGCATTTCACGTTTTATTTTGTACCTCTTCTATTATCCATCGATAATACCTAAACATTTTATGGCTAATAAGTGAATACCAGAAGAATATGTGTTAATTTTTTCAATGAGGTGAATCTTATAATAATAATTTTAAAAATTGTATAATTTGCATGTATTTATTAACATTTTATTTTTATATAGGTTGCTTGTTCGCATGATTGCAACAAAACTATTGGTTCCAGAAACAAAAATAATCCTAACAATTATGCAAAGGCATCCATTCAAGAAGACACAGATCAAAATCAAAACATTTGCATAAATGAAGTTTAAAAAGATAAATTATTAAAAATTAGATATAAAATTAAATATTGAATTTAATTCAAAAATATTTATATTATGCAAATATTTCGAATTTGATCTTCGAATTGGAATTCTTCGCAGGCATGATGTAACCGTTGCGGCTTTACTCTTTTATTAACTGACATTCACCAGTCCTGGAGCTCACTTTTCGAGCGCTTTCAATCCGTCCTGTGCACACGACCGCCTACGTGTCATAAGCTCGATGATCATGAATTAAATGACATTCGCAAGCCCTGCAGCTCGCTTTTCAAACGATTTCATTCTGTCCGGCGCACACGACCGACTACGTGTCCTATGCTCTCTGATGAACCTCTCTGTCCTCCATTCGCTACTTGCTCAATAATCATAGTTCGTTGCAGGCATGATGTATCCGTTGGGAATTCACTCCCTTATTAAATGACATTTACCAGTCCTGGAGCTCGCTTCTCGAGCGCTTTCAATCTGGCCGACGCACACGACCGCTTACGTATCCTATACTCACTGATAATCAGCTCTGCCTTCCATTCGGTGCCTGCTCTTTAATCGGGGTTCACCGCAGGCATGATGCACCCGCCAACGTGCTGTATTCTCTCTGATGATCCCCTCTGCCCTCTATTCGCTGGCATTTCATTAAACGGAGTTTGTTGCAGGCATGATGCACCCGTTGGGGATTCACTACAATATTAAATGACATTCACCAACCCTGGAGCTCGTTTTTCAAACGCTTTCAATCTGTCCCGCGCACACAACCGCCTGCTTATCCTATGCTGTGATGATCCCCTCTGCCCTCCATTCGCTGCCTGCATATTAAAGGGGCATAGGACTTTGGAATGTCTCATAAACAGGGTAAACATCAGTATTTCACGTTTTATTTTGTACCTCTTCTATTATACATCGATAATACCTAAAAATATTATGATCGATAATATCTAAATTATTTAAAATTATAATTGTTATTAAATTTAAAAAAAAAATTATGCAAATGTTTTGATCTTGATCTCAGACTTCTTGAATGGATACTTTTTTATCATTGTCAGCAATAGTTTAGTTTGGGGAAGCAATAATTATGTTGCAATCATGAGCGCAAGCAAATTATATAAAAAAATATTAAATACAGGCAAATTATACAATTTTTAAATATATTCTTATAAGACTCATCCAATTGAAATAATTATCACATATTCTACAGGTATTCACATATTAGTTATAAAAATTTTAGGTATTATCGATGTATAATAGAAGAGGTACAAAATAGATTGTGAAATACTGAAATTTACACGATTTATGGCACATTTAAAGGTCCTAAGCCCCCTTAATCCGAGTTCGTCGCAGGCATGATGCACACGTTGTGGCTACATTCTCTTATTATCCGACATTTACCAGCCCTGGAGTTCGTCTTCCGAACGCTTTCAATCCGTCCGTAGAACACGACCGCCTACGCGTTCTAGGCTCGCTGGTGATCCCATATGCATTCCATTCGCTGCCTGCTCATTAATCGGAGTTTGTCGCAGGCATGATGTTTTCGTAGGAGCTTCACTCTCTTATTAACTGACATTTACCAGCCCTGCAGCTCTCTTTTAGAGCGCTTTCAAACAGTCCGTCGCACACGATTTCCTACGTGTCCTATGCCCGTTCATGATCCCCTCTGCCCTCCATTCGCTGCTTGCTAATTAATCGGAGTTCGTCGCAGGCATGATGCATCCGTTGGGGCTTCACTCCTTTATTAACTGACATTTACCAGCCCCGGAGCTCGCTCTTCAAGCGATTTCATTCTCTCCGCCGCACACTACCGACTGCGTGTCCTATGCTCTCTGATGAACCTCTCTGTCTGCCCTCCATTCGCTGCCTGCTCATTAATCAGAGTTCGCCGCAGGCATGATGCATCCGTTGGGAATTCACTCCCTTATTAAATGACATTTACCAGCCCTGGAGTTCGTTCTTCGAGCACTTTCAATCCAGCCGACGCACACGACCGCCAACGTGTCGTATTCTCTCTGATGATCCCCTCTGCCCTCCATTCGTTGCCATTTAATTAACCGGAGTTTGTTGAAGGCATGATGCGCCCGTTGGGGATTCACTCCATTATTAACTGACATTCACCAGCCCTGGAGCTCGTTATTCGAACGCTTTCAATCCATGTGGAGCACAAGAACGCCTGCGTGTCCTATGCTAGCTGATTATCCCCTCTGCACTCCATTTTCTGCTTGCTAAACAATCGGAGTTCGTCGCAGGCATGATGCACCCGTTGGGGCTTCACTCCCTTATTAACTGAAATTTACCAGACCCGGAGCTCTCTTTTTGAACGCTTTCAATCCGTCCGTCGCACACGACCGAATACGTGTTCTATACTCGCTGATGATCCCCTCGGCCCTCCATTCTCTGCCTGCTCATTATTCGGAGTTCGTCGAAGGCATGATGCAACCTTTGGGGATTAACTCCCTAATTAACTTACATTCACCAGCACTAGATGTTGCTATTCGAACGTTTTCAATCCGTCCAGCGCACACGACCACCTACGTGTCATATGCACGCTGATGATCTCCTTGCCCTCCATTCTCTGCTTGCTAATTAAGTTCGTCGATGCATGATGCATCCGTTGGAAATTCACTCCCTTCTAAACTGATGTTTACCAACCCTGGAGCTTACTTTTCGAGCGCTTTCAATCCGTCCTGTGCACATGACCGCTTTCGTGTCATATGCTCGATGATGGTGATCCCTTCTTCCCTCCATTCGCGGCCTGCGCAATAATCGGAGTACATGATGCAACCGTTGGGGCTTCACTCTCTTATTAAATAACATTCACAAGCCCTGGAGCTCACTTTTCAAGCGATTTAATTCTGTCTGGCGCACACGACCGCCTACGTGTCGTATGCTCTCTGATGATCCTATCTGTTCTTCATTCGCTGCCTGCTCATTAATCGGACTTCGTCGCATTCATGATGCATCCGTTGAGGTTTCACTCCCATATTAACTGATATTTACCAGCCCTGGAACTCGCTTTTCGAACTCTTTCAATCCGACCGGAGCACACGACCACCAACGTGTCATATGCTCACTGATGATAACCTCTGCTCTCCATTTGAAGCCTGCCCATTAATCGGAGTTCGTAGGAGGAATGATGCTCCAGTTGGGGCTTCACTCCGTTATTAACTAATATTCACCAGTCCTGCAGCTCTCTTTTCGGGTGCTTTCAATCCCTCCATCGCACTCGAAGACCTAAGTGTCTTATGCTCTCTGATGATCCTCTCTGCCCTCCATTCGCCGACTTCTATTTGATAGGAGTTCGTTGCAGCCATAATGCAACCGTTGGGGCTTCACTCTCTTATTAACTGACATTTACCAGCACTGGAGTTCGCTTTTCGAGCGCTTTAAATACGTCTCGCGCACAGGACCGCCTACGTGCCGATGCTCTCTGATGATCCCCCTGTCCCCCATTCGTTTCCTGCTCATTTATCGGAGTTCGTCGCAAGCATGATGCAATCGTTAGGGCTTCACTCCCTTATTAAATGGCATTTACCAGCCCTCGAACTCGATTTTCGAGCGCTTTCAATCTGTCCGGCGCACATGACCACCTATGTGTCCTATGCTCGCTGATGATCCCATCTGACGTCTAGCTAGCCCCCCTGCTAGTTAATTGAAGATCGTGGCAGGTATGATGCACCCTGTGTGGTGCCCCCGACACTTGCCTTTCGAAAGCGAAAGTATGCGTGTTTCCGTTCTCTTGCTTTTTTCGCGCCTTGGGCGCGTGGTTCTGCTTTGTGTTATATGGTGTTTAGCATTTTTTTGTTCCCCGTGTCGTGAGATTTATCGTGGTGTCTTCACTTTTCCTCTCCGACCCTCGGGTGGTGAGCAATCTCTGTTTATATTTTATAATTTTTCCATTTACTGTCCAACGCTTCACTATGCCATTGTATTGGGAGATTTTCATCCAAAAGTACAAATTTAGGTACTTATGTACATCTGTAAACAGGGCCGTAAGTACCGGGGGGTGGGGGTGTCACACACACCCCTGACTCAAAAAAGTCGGAAAATTTGGCAATCACTCGGAAAAAAATTGGAATAAGTGTGTGTTTTGTTCTCCATAAATTTCAATTTAAAAACTTATTTTTTACATTAATTTTCTAAATGTTCACTACAAAATCACTGATTCATTTTCGTGAAACAAAATCCTTGAAGTCCATGTTGAAGCAAAGCCATCTGATGAACGTGGGGCAATGGTTTCTTTGCGATGTCATAAATCTCATTTAAATACGTATGAGCCACCTGGATAAGGGCTATGTCAACGAGGGTGTTCCAGGAAGTCCCCAAACTTTGTCGGCATTTTTCTTGAGGAAATTCGGAGAAGCAGATCTTGCAACCGGAGGGTGCAGATCAGTTATAGTACACATATGTGGGGACCTTCGAGAAGCAATCACGTGATTCTAGCTCTTTGGTGGAGACAAAACCATGAAAGAGCAATTAGGTTCTGGTACGAGTTCTTCAGACAAAACCTATTTTCTTCGCTATGCGGTCGGCAAAACAGCAGGAGAAAAATACTGAAACACATTGTCCAGGGATTTGGAAAGTAAACTCAGTATTTATTCCGTTAAAAGTGTTTATAATTGGGCAAGTAATTTATGACTCTCAGAAAATGTGAATGTCTTTTCTGTAAAATGCTGAAAAGCATGGAATCTTCATTCAGTCCAGATTGCTTCAATTTTTCGCAGAGCTAGGTTTTGACTGCGTAAAGTAAGGTAACATTTTTAAATTATATAAAGGCATGCATAAGAATCGTTTATATACGTTTCTCATAATTATTATTATTTATTTTTATTGATTTTTTAAATTCTGTTATAAAATTGTGCTTTTAAAGGCATCATTTAACAATTCATATGTCATTTAAATCAATTTTCCGCGACAAAATAAAATCGCAAATTGTGAATGAAACACTAGAATATACAAAAAGATCATCAGTGATTCCAATACGGGTCAGAACGGACCGAAAATTTAGAGTTTTTCCCTGCCTGGCACGACAATTACAGTGCTTAAACCAGTCCCGAAGACCATTGAGTCTCGGCTTGATCTTGCCCGAAATAATTTATATTCATATGTGTTAAAAACATGAATGTGTAGAAAACCCAGGCCGCCCGACTCACCCGAGGGTTTGAGCAGCAAAGTGAGCGGCCGCCGAAAACATGAATGTGTTGAAGACCCAGACCGTCCGACTTATCCGAAGACATAGAGCATCCACTTGGACGGCCGGGAACATGAATGTGTGAAAATTTTCTAGGAAGAATTGAGATAAAAGTTTTTTTTTAAACATTTATCTATATATAGCTGAAAAAAAGACAATTATTTCATGTATTCAATTAAAACTCATTTGAAAAATTTTCAAAATTAAATATGTTCGGCCTGGCGAAATAAATATATTCGGCCCCAGAAAAATTTTCAAAATCAAATATGTTTGGCCTTTTTTAAAATTCAAGTTCGAGCCCGGCCCGAAACAGCTTTCTAAATCTCCGGCACGGCCCGAGTCGAAATGATTTCGCTTGAATAACATTTTTCTATGTAGGTAGTTTATCTTTTTTGACAATTTTAAAATAATTTTAAATAATTAAAAACCACTTTTTCAAAATGGTTCAAAATATTAAGACATCGAAATTAGAACCAGCTTTTCAATTTTTTAACACTTTACAACATAGTTGAAAAGTGTTTATGACTTTGTTCATTCTGTCTGTCTGTCTGTCTGTCTGTCTGTCCGTTGGCACGATAACTGCCGTAAAAATGACTTTATCAAAATGAAATTTTAGTATGTTTTTCAGACGGTCTGTGGGACCTATGGGAATATAAATAAATAATATCACCCAATTAGATTTTTATTGAACCCGGGTTGAAAAACTGAAATACATTGAACCCTATGGGACCTAATTTTTCAAACATTTTTTAAGCAAATTTAAAATTCACAAATTGCTTCGAAATTTTTAGAAAATATTCACATTATCCCATAAAATATATAAAAAAAGTTTCAGTAAAATATATTAAGTAGTTTTTTAATTAAAAATTATTTAATAGGGAAAAAAACAAATTCAATTAAATTCTGACTTTTGGGATATCCTTCAGAAAGAAAAAATAGATATATTATATAATAAATATCTTTCCAGGAGTTTAATCATTTTGTATATGAGAGAGGCTTTACATTCAAAATAAATATGGTAGTTAAAATTTTTCTAATTTTTTTAAATTTTATATAACTCTTCGTGATATACTTATTTGATGGCATATTTAATGCACTTTCCGAAGTCCTAGAGAGTTAAAATTTGGTACACAGCTTAAATTTGTTGAACATTTTATTCTCCAAAAATTTGGTGGATCTTTAAATATAGATCATACATTTTTTTCGAAATGGCCTGCAAATAATCCCCGTTCACTTCTATAAATCATTGTTGTAATATTGTTAAAAATTCTGATGTGGGCAGCACATTTCTTTCCCTGCAGACTCATATTCACGTTCTCTTTATTTCATCAATAAACATTTGAGTTTATCTGCTCAAAATAACAGCCATAAGTATTTTAAATGACATTGAATTTGCACGTTAAACTTAAATTTGGTTCTCATTTGATAGCTGGACTTATTGTCAAAGGTGGCGTACTTCTATAAATCATTGTTGTAATATTGTTAAAAATTCTGATGTGGGCAGCACATGTCTTTCCCTGCAGACTCATATCACGTGAACCACTTCAAAATGAAATATGGCATCCATCTTGTCCCAAAATCGTGATTTTTAAAGTTCTTTTTAATTTATATTGAGTGTTGTATCCGTCCTAAAACCGCTTTATTTTTGCTTAAATTCTGTGCATCTACATACTGAAACAACGCAATTACAATATATTTGAGTTTAAATGATCATCCAAATTTGATTATTTCTACAACGAAGCCTATTTTTCACTTATGTAAAATGTAAACAGCAAAATATGTAAGATGAGTTGTATAAGAATTGCTGTATTTCTTTAACGCAAAATTATTTACCTCATGGAGTTTGCATAGCTGATATGAATGAAATATTCATTGATTTTACAAAGAGCAGGACGATTTTTTCGATGAAGTTTTACGCATAGAGTTTAATTACTTGTAGCTCCATGGTCTTAATTTTTAAATAAAATAAATTATTATATGATTGTGATGAATGAAATGAATGGGAAAATGTTATGAATAAAATGCTGCTTTTATAGAGAGAATCAGGCGTGTTACTTTTTCTATGATGTCATTTGATTGAATTTCAGTTGTTTTCGATGATGTTTTCAAATAAAATAAATTATTGTAGTATTATGATAATTTTAAAAGTATTACCGAGGAATGTATTGCATTTTAGAGATGTTTAAACCAGACAATTTATATTTCAATGCCGTTATTTGAATGAAGTTCATTTTTTTCGATGAAGGTTTAAGTTTTCAAATATAATAAATTAATATAGAATTGTGATAAGTTCTGAAATATTACCGAGGAATGTATTGCATTTTAGAGATGTTTAAATAAAATTGCATTGAAGTTGGAAAGTGTTTCATAATCAATGCTTTAAGCATGACTGATCTTTCTTGTTTTAAATTATTGAAATACCGAAATTTGGACCACATCTACAAAATATTAAAATATCGAAATTGTTGCCACTATTTTTCTAAAACTAAGAATCTATCCAAAATCCAATTGTACACTCCTATATGGTTTTCAACGGACTACAAATAACCTAATATTATTTAGAGCTACCACTTTTTGTTTTCGAAAAATAAGCATTTATAAACTTAAACAAGAAAGATCGATCATGCATAAAGCATTGATTATGAAACACTTTCCAACTTCAATGCAATTTTATATAAACATCTCTAAAATGCGATACATTCCTCGGTAATATTTTTAAAATTATCGCAATACTACATTAATTTATTATATTTGAAAACTTCATCGAAGGAAATGAACTTCATTCAAATGACGGCATTGAAATATAAATTGCCTGGTTTAAACATCTCTAAAATGCGATACATTCCTCTGTAAATTTTTAAAATTATCATAATACTTCAATAATTTATTATATTTGAAATTCATCGAAAACAAATGAACTTTATTCAAATGACGTCATCAAAATATAAATCGCCTCTCTATAAAGGCAGTATTTCATTCATAAACATTTTCCCAACCATTTCATTTATTACAATACTATAATAATTTATTTTATTTAAAAATGTGAAAAATTGTTATCTACCATATTTATTTTAAAATATGAAACCTCTCTTATATATATAAAATAATTAAACCCTAGGAGAAAGATATTTATTATATAATATATCTCGTGTCTCTTTCTGGAGGATATAGCGAGAGTCAGAATTTAATTGAATTTGTTTTTCACCCTATATTAAATAATTTTTATTTAAAAAACTACCTAACATATTTTATTGAAATTTTTTTATATATTTTATGAGATAATTTGAATATTTCCTAGAATTTTCGAAGCAATTTGTGAATTTTAAAGTCGCTTAAAAAATGTTTGAAAAATTAGGTCCTGTAGGGTTCAATGTATTTCATTTTTTCAACCTGGGTTCAATCCAAAACTAATTGGGTGATATTATTCATTTATATTCCCATAGGTCCGACAGACTGTATGAAAAACATACTAAAATTTCATTACCATAAAGTCATATTTACGACAATTATCGTGCTAACGGACAGACAGACAGACAGTGAACAAAGTCATAAACACTTTTCAGCTATGTTGTAACGTGTTAAAAACAGGATATTATCAATCTTTTTAAACTTGATAAGAAGATTCCTCGAAAATTGCATTAGATCTGTAAAAACACATTAACGCGCTTAAACACGCCTTTTCTCGTGGGGCGCGTTAGTCCAGTGATTAGCGCTCGGATTGCACTCGGTAGGCCTCGGTTCGATTCCCTCCGCTGCCCAAACTGCCGTCGTGTTCACGCGGAGTACGATCAAGTTAAACATGTTTGTCCGTAAGCCCTTCCGAGAAGTTGATAGTAGGGGAAGGAGGGTACGGTCCCTGTGGATGCCTCCCCCCCCACTGGGTTCCGTTCTAAATTGAGTGGCTCTCCCCGGTCGTCTAAACTGTTACCTTACACCTTTCTGGTAGGTCGGACAGTCTGGGTCTCAACAACAACGCCTTTTCTCGTTGCACTGCGTCACCTTTAGGATTGAAGAAAAAACAAAGTGGTAAAAATCAGGTTTATGGTTGTAGTTATCCGATTCAAATGATTTTTTTACAATGCTTTTAATGGCAAATAATTGTATTTTTAAAAATATGAATCATATCTTTAAAATTCAAGGAATAAGAAAACTTCTCAATTTAAATCACTTTATGTGTTTCGTCTGCTGCACTTTCGTGAAATAAATGCCAAAATGCCATAGAAGAAAAGAGTCTAACTCTCTCGAACTTTATGGATCATATAATTCAGCTCCAACCAATCTATCTATAAACAAAGTTTGTATAATTGCATCGTTTACAAGGTGATTTTGAAGATAAAGCAGAAAATAAGTCTCTCTAGGTCCATGGCTTAGATATTCATATTCTGAATTTGAAATAGGGATGACCTCACAAAATTAAATTTCCTAGTCAGCTGAATCATGGAAGTGGTCTCACCTCTAACTTCATGAGTTGAATACAGTTCTCCTGTTATTTCTTCAAGCATTAAGTTCTTATAACCATGCAATTGCATCATGTTGTGGCAACATCTTCGACCTGAGATTATAAACACAAAAATAGCAAAAAAGGCCAAACTTAGAGAGACTATCTTCCCAGATCCAAGGGCTAATTTTAAAAACGACTTTCAGATTTAAATTCAGCATGGTAAAATCAGCAAACAGAAGTTTTTTAGCCTTCGAAATTGCATTTGGTGCTCTGACATGATGACACTGCGCTTTTAAAAAGGTGATTAAAAATTCGGTCAAATCAGTGATGAAAAAGCATTGAAGCTATACACACAAAAAATTATATGCACCCATAAGAAATTGAGCCTACAGCCACGAAGGTCGGCATGTATGTGTCGTTTGAGAAAATATGCAAATGATTAGAATTTGGAATCAATAAAAAACGTTTTATTAAGAAATGATGACAACAAGAAGCTGATATTTTATTAAGTGGTTATCGACTATACAAGTCGATATTCGGTGCGGTATAGGGTCAGATGGGTTGCTTATGTCCCTCTGCGGAAGATTCTGCCACAAATGTTGCAACTGATCAACTAATTCAGTGGTATTCAGAGAAGGCTGCAATTGCTGTCATAGCATGTCCCATACGTTCTCTATTGGTGATAGGTCTGGAGATCTGGATGGCAATAGGAGGGTATTAAATCCTTGAAGACATTGTTGAGAAAGTTGTGCAGTATATGCTCGAGCTTTGTCTTGTTGGTAAATGGAACCTGGGCGACTTGACAGTATAGGCAGAACAATCGGCGGCAGAATATCGTCAACGTACAAGCGAGTCTTCAGATTGGCTTGCAACAACTAGGGGAGATCTTTCCACTTTTGACCCAGACCGTATGACATACACCAAAGTGTAAGGTATCTGTTTGGATGGCCGGGATATTCCCATTTAATTTAGACTAGAATCCAGTGGGGGACACAACTACAGTTACCGTACCATCCTCCTACCACCATCTTCTTGTAACCCACATATTTAGGTCTTAGATAAAAGCCCGCTATACTACATAAAGAATTGTATTTTTAAACGCGGATGATTTTCGCCAACTCCGAAAGGAACCGCGGCCCAACAATGTTAAAATGTAATATGCACTCATTCCAGTTGTATTCAATAGCTCACTGTTTTTCGAAGTTTTTTGGTCTCGGAACCCCTTTTGGAAATTTAATTTAATACTGGAACCCTAAAATGAGAAAAAGTCCAATGTGGTCCAAACTGTACATCAAAATTCTTTAATTTTCCGTAAATTTACACGAAACTATAACACACGTTGAAAAACGCTGTATAACTCAATGTTAGTTTCAAACCAAATTTATAAGCATGCGATCCACAAACCTGGAAAACAAAATAAAGAAAATAAACAATCCTTTCTCTAGGAGAGTGCTCAGGCATGTGCAATCTACCGAGGAGAAACTGCAGTCCCATGCATCTCATTAAGGGAGATGCATTTGTTGCTTTGATTCATTTTCTTAAAAAAAATGTAGTAATTAAAAAAAAATTGTTAGACTGCGAAGATAAACACAACTTTCTGTAGAATTCAAACTGTAGAATTAAGCTAATCTTCCTGTTTTTGATGCTGCAAAATAAGTATCAGATAAACTAAAAAATGCAATTTCGATGTATTTAAGAATGTGTGTATAGCCACATGCAAATAGGTTTTCTGGTAGACCATTTGGAATTTTTTTTTAAGTCCGTGTCTAGACGATTTTTTTAAAACAAATATCGAGGAAATGAAACAACGGCATCCCTTATGAGCACTACAAATCATATCATATTAATTTCCTTTGAACAATGTATGTATGCTATTATGCATATACCGTGTTTTACAAAGATAATTCTTGGCCTAGAAACGCGTGTTTTTCTCCTTTTATGAGGAAATTATTTGGAAATGTGCAATGTGCTTTCGAAAATTAGAAAAAAATAATAAAGTTTTAATTATTTACAAAAACCTATTAAAAGACCCAAATTTAGCTAAAAAAAGATACATGTTTCGAAATTTACACAACCAATTCTTGGCATAGAAACTCGCGGGTTTTTAAGTGCTAGGCAATCATCTGGGAATGTGTCAAGTGCATTCGAAAAAAAATCCCAAAACATACGAAATGTAATACTTTTTCAAATATATTTAACATTCTGCTAATCCTTGCCCTAGAAACTTGCCTTGTTTCAAATGATAGCTAAAAATTTGGGCATTTGCATAACACATCCGATAATTAAATAACAAATGTAAAATTATTTATAAAATAAAACCCTCAAAAGCAAAAATTTGGTTTTGATACTTTTTTCTTTTTATAAATTGGGGTATGATTTGGATATATACACAAAACATTCAAAAATTTAAACAAATAATTGCCGTGTAGACTTTGAACTGGACAAAAGTCACTAGAACAGCAATGCACTCGTTCAAAACCAAAAGTTAACTCGATTGTACAGTCGACCCCCCACCCTTCAACCCCCCACCCCCCCAGCCAAGACTGCCCACTTACGTTCCTGTCTGTAAACCAGTATTTTATTGCTTAAAACTGTATAAAGCTTGTATATTATCTATCCTTATAGTGTATATAATGCAATTTGTCTTATATTTTTACCCGGGGAACAGTGTATATATATATATGTATTTTGATGTTTAGTGCAAGTTGTTTTCATATTTTCACCAGTTTTTGATTCTACTGTTCTCCCCTTTGCTCAAAATGGTTTGTCCCTCCTTGGCTCCCAGTTCATGTTTTCCCGCTTAAACTTTTACTCTGCCTTGGCATCCGTCCCTTGTCCTCTTCTTCTCTTTTTGTGTCTCATTGCCACCCCTTACCCGTGTGATTTCCTTTGGCCCGTTTTAACATAGAAATTCCATTTTCAATTTCTAAAATGTTTTTTAATTTTCTTCAAATTAAAATTTAGCTTATCCCTTCGGCAACTCGTGCCCAATTAACCTTTTTTACCTATATAAAAAGTTTGGACAGCCTCGACCAGTGTTTTCCAAATAAAAAATTGTTTTTACCGCACCGCTGGTATGAATTCCTCTTTTGCCCCGCCCTGCGTCTTCTCGGCATCCCTTTTTCCTTTTATTGGGTTTTTTGTTTTTTAATTGCTTTATGCCCCGTTCCCTTGCCTTTTTGCTTTTGAAGTCTTTTTTCCTCCCCCTGGCCCTTTTAACTTGCCTCCCCCCCCCCCGCTGTTTTTTGGGGGTTTTGTTGTTCCTTGCTTTTATTTTCCTTTGGTTGGTTTATTATGGAATATTTCTCCCCCCCCCGGATTCCCCCCCCTGTAACTGTGGCTTCCCCCCTGTTCCCTTCCGGCCCTCTTTCTCCTGCCTCTGTAGGTATCGTAAAAAGCTCTAGCTCTCCAGCAGACAATCCCTATCTTCGCTCCACGAACTCTCAACCTACAGTAAAACAGACTGAATTGAAGTCATCATCGTATTCTCCTTCTTTTGTGTCTCAATACTCTTCATACTCCAGTGCTGCTGCTTCTCGCTCTCCTCCGCTTCTTCCTCTTCCTCGTCGAACATCTTCATTTGCCTCTCCCCGGCCACAATTTAATGTGTTTTCAAAGACTGTCCTAAAGCCTTTCAAGCAATCAGTACCTTTCTCCAGTCTTCCATCGACTCCTGTCACTAAAAAAATGGAAACTCCTAAACCTTCCACTACGGCCAAAACCCAGTGTGTCTCAGTGTCCATCTTCGAAGATTCCTCTCCACTTAACTCCTCTCAGCCACCTATTGGTACTTCCACATCGACTTCCCTGCAGCCTTCCTCTCCCCCTCTGATGTCTTTTGCACCTGCGGAGCTCTCGTCTTCTCCCCATGGTATCTCCTCATCCTCTCCTCCGGTTTCATCATTACCTAGAACTCCTCTCTTCTCCAACGCTGATCCCGATCCCGTTGACGATGCAGCCTCAATCTCCAATACTGTCGAGTCTTCTGATGTCTGCTGCTCAGATCTTAACGGGGATTTCCTGGCGCAAATTAACAAAAATGTGGAGAGGCTCCACAACTACCTCTTCAAATATGTAAAGATCACTGCAACCCAGAGAGCCTATGTCGATAAAAGAATTGCTGACATCAAGAACTCCTGCAGCTCCCTGGAAAATCAGCTCATCTCAGCTCCTCAACCCTCTTCTCCTCCCCCTGATCAATTCCTAAATCTGGCTACGGCCTTCAACGAGCTAACTCAATTCAAAAACACTCTGTCCGACGGCTTCAAATCCTTCTCAACGGACCTCCAGATAAACCTCCCAACCTTAATTGACAAAACTGTAAGGCAAAACCTGGAAAAAACCTTTCTAACCTCGGTGCCTCAACTTCTACAAGCTCCTTAGCCAAAGCATCTAATTCCTCTTCCTCTGTTGGTCCAAAACAGAGAACATATTCTAGCGTGCTGCTACAAGGTCACGACCGTACGAAAACTAACTCTGAACTACAACGTGATCTTCAATCTTTCCGGTGCCCACGTGACGTCAATATAAAAAACATTACCGCACTCCAAAACGGGACACTGAAAATAACATGCCGGGAGAGCAATCCTGAAAAAGTTGTTCCAATCTTCCAAAAATCCGGCCTGGCTGAAAAATTCTCTATTCGTATGCAGGAGGATAGGAGGAGAGCGCTTATAATTTTCAACATCCCCCCGAACTATACGGAGGAGAACGTGAAGGCGTTAATATGCCTCAATCACAAAAACTTAACTCTAGCTGATATCAAGATCATAAAAAACTTTAAGACCAGAAACAATTTAATAAACTGGGTGTTCCAGGTTAGTGTATTTGTGGCAGGAAAAATTATTGATGCAAAGAAACTTTTTTATAACTTCAACAGCTTCTTGGTTAAAATATATAATGCTTTTAAATGGTGCTTCAAGTGTCGGGGGTTTGGATATATGGCGAACTTCTGCCCGCATCCCCTGGGCAACTGTAGTTTCTGCACCCATCCCCTGGGCAACTGTAGTTTCTGCACCCAAAGTGACCACACACACAGGACCTGCAAAGTCAGGAACCCTGTGTGTGTGAATTGCTGCACTGCCAATGATAATAACCCTTCTCTTGGTTATCGTACGGACCACCACGCTCACGACAAGGCAGCCTGCCGTGCTTTCCAGGCTGGGGTTAAACGAATTCGTGAACTTCAACGGGAGACATAATGCCGACCATTGCCGACATAATGCCGACCAATAATGTCGACCATTCGCTATGCTGCTCTAAGTCCTAGGACGAGCCGGATGGTCTGGGCTTTCGGGAGACATAATGCTCCCTTTTCTTCTTATGCTATCATTATATCTTCATCTAATGTTGTCTTTATATTATAATTACATTTGTATATTACTGTCTTTTGCTTGTTGTACCCCGTATTCTTTTTTACTTCGCATTCGTGCCTGGGCCATTCCCTTTTTCCGGAATAATGACTATCAAATGTATTCAACTTAATACAAATCATTCTCTCGCCTCGCGCAATAACTTAATCCAATTTGCCCTCGACAACTCCATAGATGTTGCCCGTATACAGGAGCCTTATGTCAACAAGGGGAAAATCCTTTCTCCCCCTCCTGGTATACATAAATTTTCACCAGTCTCTACAAAAGCAGCCATATTAGTATTTAACACCGATATTACAGTTCATTTAAAATGTATTACTCTTTCTTCGGTCTTCATAGAAGTCTGTCTCTCTACGAACAAAACGTTAATCCTTTCAAGTATTTACTTTCTCCCTCATGATCATTTCCCGTCCCTTCTCTCCGAACTTTCTCTGGACTTTTTTTAATTCCGATTTCCTTCTACTAGGAGACTTTAATGCCCGGGCACGGATGTGGGGCTATAGCTTCACAGACCAACGGGGACTAAATTTGATTGACTTTTGCCTGGAAAACAACCTGGTAATTTGCAACGATCCCAGCAATGGCCCAACCTTCGAATCCCATTCCGGAATTGGTTTTCCCGACCTCACATTAACTAACTTCTCTTTTTTCGATGCTCTTCGCTGCTGGGAGATTCTCTCCGATGACTCCCTCAGTGATCATCTTATGATTCAAATTACTTTAATTCTTAATTCCCCCCCTCAGGACTTTTATCTTAAAACTCAATACAATTTGGAAAAATTCATTTTTAACTTCAAATCTCATATTAATCATCTAAATTCATTAATAGAAAATATATCTAATACCGCTGCTCTTGATAAATTTTATTCTACCTTCACTCTTTTAGTCCAAAATTGTGCTCTTTCCAACATCAAGAGAAAGAGATCCCCCCGTGTCAAGGGTTTCACTTGGTGGAACAAAAATTTATCTAAATTCCGTAACTTTGTCTCGGCCCTCTTCAAAAGGATCAAATCCTTGGAGAGAATCTCCGCTTCTCCCGAACTTATTTCGACCGCAAAAATAAAATATAAACTCAATAAGGCAAAATACAAAAAATTAATAAATAAAACAAAACTAGACTCCTGGAAAGCCTTTTGCTCAAGCTGTAATTCTTCTTTTAATACACACTTCAAATTTGCCTTCCAGAAACATCGAAAAATAAATAGTCTTGAACTCCAATTTCCTGAAAATCTCAACCTCTCTCATCAATAAAAAATTGATCGGCTTATGGACCATTGTTTTAGGGATGATGCAGATTTTGCAGGTTTTCCCTCTGTCACTCTGCCAACTCAAGGACTAGGAAGCGTTTCCTCAGAGGAACTCTTTATTGTTTTTAATAATTTAAAAAGTGGTAGGGCCCCTGGCCCCGACAAAATTGACTTTAATATTAGGAAAAACTCTTTAAATCCTTCCCTCCCTAATCTCAAAATTTCTTAATCTTTGTTTTAAATTTAGTCACCTCCACTCTTGTTTAAAACTGCTAACGTTCTTTTTTTCAATAAACCGGGCAAAGATCCTACACTTTGTTCGTCCTACCGTCCTATATGCCTTCTTCCAACTCTTGGGAAGATAATAGAAAAAATCTTTATTAACAAGCTTAACTTCTGGCTCTCCTCTGAGGAGGTCCTTCACTCCATTCAGTTTGGTTTCCGTGAGTTGCGCAGCTGCAAAGATGCGACTCACGGGTTGATTAACGCCATTGGTAAACTTCAGCCAGGACAATATGTCTCCCTTACCACCGTAGACATCCGCGGGGCTTTCGATAACTTGAATTGGGATATTCTTCCCAGTACCCTCAACCAAATAAACCTTCCTCCATCCTACCAAAACTTCATCTTCTCATATCTTCAAAACAGATGTGTCCCTTTCATCAACGGCTCTTCTGTTTTCTCAAAACATATTTATTGTGGCGCCCCACAGGGTTCAGTAATCTCTCCTACCCTGTGGAGTATCTACTTCAACAAAATACTTCTTCTAAATAACGATCATCACTATTTACAGGCCTTCGCGGATGATTTCGCGGTGGTAACTTTTGGTCCTACCCTCCGCTCCCTTGCAACAAATACCAACCATCTTTTAACAGTTTCAGGTTCTCTCGCTAGTCTGAAACTTGAAATATCTCATGAAAAATGTAACGCAATTATCTTTAACAAGTCTAAATCCAAAATCAAGAAAAACCCCACTTTCAAAATTAATGGTAACAAAATTAAAATCTCCAGAAATCTGAAATTTTTAGGATTAATCTTCGACGATAACTTTAAATGGAGCGCTCATGTTTTCTTCCTTAATTAGAGATGTTGTAAGATCGCTTCTACCTTTGGTAAACTTGCGGGCTGTACCTGGGGAGTAAATAAATCATTTTTAAAGGTCTGGTACCTGTCGGTTATTGAAAAGATTCTTTCCTATGGGGCAGGTATCTGGGGTAGTAACCTTACTGGGGTTCAAACTAAAAACTTACTTTCTCTTCAAAGGATCTTCTTACTTAAAATCTCCACCGGCTTTAGAACCTCTTCTAACATCTCTCTTTTCTCCCTGACTGGCATTCCCCCCATTCATCTAGTAATAAAAATTCAACATTCGAAATACATATTCTGGAAATATCACTTAAATTCCTTTACTGATACAAACATACCGGACCCTTCTCTTTTTGATTTTAATTCACCCCTTTCAAATTATCATCCTTCAAACCGCATCGCTCTCTTTCAGCCTCATGATCCTCTTTCTTTTTCCAATATTAATATCTACACAGACGGCTCCTCAATTGGCGGAAACACCGGATTCGCCATTTGCATATTTAAACAAGATGTCCTGTACGGGGTTTACTCCTTTAAACTTAGCAGCGGGAATATTGTATTTCAGACTGAAATTGCAGCTATTGACTTTGCCATTTCTTGGGCTAAAGAAAACAATTTAAAAGTCAACATTTTTTCAGACAGCCTCTCCTCTATTCCGGCACTTAACTCAATCAAAAACAAATCAAACTTTCTTATTAACATTAAAACCAAAGCCAATTCTTCAAAAAATCTCATCAATCTTTCATGGGTTAAAGCCCACGACAACAACCTAGGCAACGAGGTCGCAGACCATCATGCTAAATTAGCCACCATCTCTGGTACCCCTCTCCAAATCCCATTTCCCTATTCTCTTCTCAAAAAACATTGTAAAAACCTTCTTCTTAAAAATTGGCAGACTTATCTGAATGAATACATTTCTCCGCGTTCCCATGACCCAGCAAGAATCTCAAAATTCCTTCCCATTGTTGATACACAAACCTTCTAATTTCCAACAAATTTTTAATATACTTTCTTACGGGCCACGGCTCCTTCTTGGACTACCTCCACTTTTTCAAGCATAAATCTTCCTCAAACTGTGTCTGCAACAGCTATGGTGATGCCGACCATTTTATTTTTTCCTGCCCGGTTACCAAACCCTTCCACCTTTCCCGTCCCTCTGATGCTAACTCTGCGGCCTGGTTTACCAATGTTTGCAAAAATAAATCCTCGATTCTTAGAATTAAAAATTGTATTCTCGCCGCTCGGGAAATCTTTAACAAAGTCTCTTGATCGACCTGTGAGTTCTCCGGTTCTCCTTGGTCTGTGTTTCTCACACTGTTCCCCTCTCTGTATATAATTGTATATTACTGTATATTCCTGATCACTTTTTGTACATAATTACATTCCTACGGTTTTATCCCGCCCACCTTCTCCCTTGGAGTCTACGGTGTATATTCCTACTGTACTATCTTTCCTCTCCCTGGGAGTTCACGTGGTATTTACCCTGCGTTTTGTGTTTCGTGTAATGTGTTATGTTTTTTGTTATGCCTTCTCTGTTTGCGTACTTCTTTGTATTTAGTGCTAGGGGTTTTTTCCTTCGGGGTTTTCCCCTCTTTTTATTTTTCTGTCTTATGTCTCTCTTGTATTGTATTGTATTGTATTGTATTGTTTTCATGTTTTGTTTTGTTGTTGCTAATCTTTTGCTTGTCTTGTTGTAACTTCTTGTGTTGTGATTTAATTTTAACCTGTATTGTAATGTTTTGGATCTAAAATAAAGTTCCCGGCCACACACTTAGCAACAGTAAGCCTTTGGGTCTGTCGTGTGGTCTGGGTTTTCAACACTTCAGCACCCTGTGTGGTTTCACTCCCTTATTAACTGACATTCACCAACCTTGAAGCTCGCTTTTCGAGCACTTTCAATCCGTTCGGCGTACCCGACCGCTTAAGTGTCCCATGCTCGTTGATGATCCTATCTGCCCTCCATTCAGTGCCTGCCTATTAAAGGGACATAGGACCTTTAAAAGTGCCATAAACAGAGCAAATTTCCGTATTTCATGTTTTATTTTGTACCTCTTCTATTATACATCTATAATACCTAAAAATATTATGATCGTTAATACCTGAATTATTTAAAATTAAAATGTAATTAAATTTTAAATTTAATTAAAAATATTTAATTTATGCAAATGTTTTGATCTTGATCTAAGACTTCTTGAATGGATACTTTTGCATCATATTCAACAATAGTTTTGTTGCAATCATGCGCGCAAGCAAATTATATAAAAATAAAATTTTAATAAATACATGCAAATAATACAATTTTAAAAAATATTATTTTAAGATTCACTTTACTGAAATAATTATCACGTATTCTACAGGTATTTACTTATTAGCCATACAAATTTTAGGTATTATCGATGTATAATAGAAGACGTACAAAATAAATCGTGAAATACTGAAATTTACTCTGTTTATGGCACATTAAAAGGTCCTATGCTCCCTTAATCTGAGTTCGTGGCAGGCATGATGCAGCCGTTGGGGCTTCATTCTCTTATTAACTGACATTTACCAGCCCTGAAGCAAGTTTTTCGAACGCTTTCAATCCGCCCGTCGCACACGATCGATTACGTTTCCTATGCTTGCTGATGATCCCCTCTGCCCTCCATTCGCTGCCTGCTCATTAATCGGAGTTAGTCGCAAGCATGATGCATCCGTTGGGGTTTCACGCCCATACTAAGTGACATGTACCAGACCTGGAGTTCGCTTTTCGAGCGGTTTCAATCCGTTCGGAGCATACAACCGCCAACGTGTCATAATGCTCGCTGATGATAATCTCTGAACTCCATTCGACGATGCCTGATCATTAATCGGAGTTCGTTGATTCACCCGTTGGGGCTTCACTCCTTTATTAATTGACATTCACCAGCCGTGGAGCTCACTTTTCAGGCACTTTCAATCCGTCCGTCGCACTCGACCGCCTACATGTCTTATACTCGCTGATGATCCTTTCTGCACTCCATTTGCTGCCTTCTATGTAATAGGAGTTAGTTGCAGCTATGCTGCACCCATTGGGGCTGCACTCCGTTATTAACCTTTTCCTTACGGCTGTACAACAGTTGTACCACTGAAAATCTCTTCTTCCAGAACTGCGCTGTCTCAACTTCTGTATCAGTTTTTTTCACCCCCCATTTTTCTGGGAAAGGAGGAGAGCGCCTATTGTACGCAGTTGAGTGCCTTGAAAAATACATGCAGCTCTTCCTTCAAGTTTCTCCGGACTAAAGGGGGAACGAGTTACGAACAAAAGACAAGGTCATTGAAGGTGTTTATTTAGAGGGGTGGAATTTTCAGTTATTTTGCCGTTCTGGAGTTGAAACATAAAGATTAACTTAGATTCTCGGAGTCGTAACCTAAAGGTTAAGCGACCACAGATATATCAGTGTTGATATTGTGAGCTTTTGAAAATGATGAGGATAAACCCATTCAGAAGTTTAAATACAGTGATTTAAATTGGATTAAACTTAGGTGTAAAATTAATAAAATTATAGAAGATCGTGATCGTTGCAATATAAGCAATAAAAATCAATTGAATCTGGAAATAGAGACTATGACTAACAAGTTTATAGCTGCTTGTAATAAGAATAAAGCTTATAAATTACAACAGCTATCTAGGAAAAGAAACATGCTTTGCGGATTGGAAGCTCAAAAACTAGAGCACTGAGACGAAGATTCCAGAGAGAAACAGATATGGATTATCGGGAAGAGCTCAAGATGTTGTATAAAAGGAAATTGGTTAGGTTTAGAAAAAAAGTGGTGCAGGCAAAAAAGAGCTCTTTGTAAAATTTCTTGGGTGATATAACGGCTAAAGCGAGTTTTGGAGACGACTGGCGAAGTTTAATAAGATCCGAAAGTCTTCCATTAAAGGTCTTCCAGGACATTATTCAAATAAATGGTGGTTGGTTATGCAGGATATTTAATCACTGCTTCAGTTTGCGGTGTTTTCCTAAGATCTGGAAAATTGCACAAGAGTAGTATTAATTGAAAAATTGGTAAATATAAAGTAAAACCAGATGCGTATAGACCTATATGTCTCCTCCCTATTTGGGGGAAAATATTCGATAAAATAAGAATGAATTGGTGAATAAAATGGAAAATAGAAGTTATTTAAATGAAAATCAGTTTGGATTCCGGAAGGGTACCGGAACAAATGACGCTCTTAGAAAATTGCAGGATGTTATTGGAAAAAATAAAGTATATAAGTGCCATACAGCGTTAATATCTTTTGATATAAAAGGTGCATTTAAATCTGTAAAATGCAATAGAATAACGTTCCTCTTATCAAAGATGAAGATTTATGAGAAGTTGTTGTGTGTCTTTACAGGCTTCTTAAATGAAAGATCTGTGATATATGAATATTGCAATTTAAATTTTGAACATAAGTACAATAAGGATTTACCACAGGGGTCCAACTGTAGACCCATTATGTGGCTAATTATGGCGAGCACTCTAATAAGTGGGTTGAAATGTTGAAAACCCAGACCACACGACAGACCCGAAGGTTTACTGTAGCTAAGTGTGTGGGCGGGAACTTCTCTCTAATAAGTGGGTACTATAGGTCCCAGGATAAAATAAATTTTTGGCTTAGAGGATGACTTTTCATTTGTCGCACATAGTGAAAATAGAACGAGCTTGAATAACGGCATAATTGGTGCGAAGAATTGTATCTACAAATGGAGACTTGAATATCGATTGGACTTAAGTCTCGAGAAAACGCAACTTTGAAAAAAGATTTGAAAACTATCTTCGAAGTTACAATTGCAGGAAAATCTTTGAGGAATGCAAAGAAATTAAAGTATTTGGGAATAGTGTTGGACCTTTATATGAATTTTTTGAAGCATTTGAAAACTATTAAAGACAAAGTCTGTGATTTTATCAATAAGATCCTTCGCATATCGAAAGCAACATGGGGCTCAAATGGAAGAGTCGTAAAAGAGATTTATCTAAAAGCCGTAGAGAATATGATTCTCTATAGCTGTGAGATACAGTATCACCGGAGGCACAATAGTAAATTGGTGAGTTTTTATAGAGGGTGTCTGCTGATGATTACCAAATGTTATAAAACCACATCTACGGATGCATTAGGAGTGTTGGCAGGTGTTACTCCTATTGAGTATAAAGCAGAGATGCAACAGGTCTTGTATAAAGTGAAGAAAGTGAAAATGAATTTAGTATTTCATGATGTAAATATTCCTCTAAATGAAATATATCTATTTTATTTTTGTGTGAACTCATATTATAATACTATTATAGTTGAATAATGAATTATCGTGAAAATATTCCTGAAGATCTAGGTGCAGAGGCATACATGGATGGATCAAGTGCAGGAAAAGACGAAGACTGCAGAGTGGGTGCAGCATATGTGATCTATAAAGACGGAAAGGAAATTTATAGCAAGAATTACAGACTGTCTAATAATTCAACAGTCTTCGTAGCGAAGTTATATGCGATTAGACAGGTTGTCAGATGGATTAACAGTAATATGGAAGAGGGCAATATTAAAATATATAGTGATAGTAAATCGTCATTGCTAAGTCTTAGCAACGAGGAAGATAATCATCATTGGGTAAGTGAAATAAAGAGAAATGTGTTGGAGTGGAAGAGATCAAGAGTAAGAATAGAATTAAATTGGATTAAAGCTCATTTGGGGTACATAGGCAATGAAAAGGCTGATGTCTTGGCGAAAGAAGGTACAGTTAAAGATAAAGTTGATGTGGAAACCAAGATCACATGAACTCAAGTAAAGACCAAGATGAAGACGGAGATCAAGAAACTCTGGCAAGAAAAGTAGGATAACAGTAAATAAAAGTAGGATAACAGTAAATAAAAGTAGGATAACAGCGAAAAGGGAAGATTAGCATATAATATCTTCCCTAAAGTGGAAAATTGTAGATGTGTCAGTAACTTCTATTATAATCAGTTTATGACTGGGCATGCTGTATTCCCAAGTCACCAAGCTAAGAGATTTGGAAAATCGGAAATGTGTATATTCGATAATGACGTTGGATCTGTAAACCATTATATATATATATATATATAGCAAATAAAAGTATGAAGGAAAAATGTAATAATAAAATGCAAAACCTACACGGCACTTGCTGATAGCGCACCCTAGTGGTAGTATAATGCTATATAAGGATTGCACTCTCCTTTGTTAACGACTCTTGGCCTTTTTCATTATGTGTTTTACTTCGGTTTTGTACTTCGGACTTTTCTTCGATTCTTGAGTTTTGTACTCACTTCCACGGTCAGTGTCTTGTGCTCGACACCATTTCGGAGGTCAAGTTTCGGCAAAGTATTTGGTTCCGGGAGTGTTACCTAGGTGTAATAGCATGCTATAACCGGGAACGAGGGGTCACAATCTCCCTCGGCCATTTATGCTTTCCCGTTGACTTGATTCCCATTTTTTCCTTCATACTTTTATTTGCTATATAACTGCTTTACGTACTTGTGCAACATTGCGCCATCTACGTTAAGCCTTTTTTCATACTTATGTATGCTTACGTTTTCTTCATCTGATTACTTTTGTATTATATTATATATATATATATATATATATATATATATATATATATATATATGAATGTATTAAATTTGACTCTATAAGAAATGAAATGTTTCCTATAAATTTTAGGAATATGGAGATGAAGGAATTGATAAATTATTAAAAAGTGCGTAAAGCTATGTATATAATTGTTAAAGTTTTATTGGATATTTATAATGTCTAATGTAAATATTGTATATGATGTATTAAGTATTATTATTGTAAAATGTATATTTTGTTTATTTGGACAGAAGGCTTGGTCATTTAGTTACAGACTAAGTTTTGTCTGTGTTTAGGAATAATGTTGAACTTTAATAAATGTCTTTTGACCCAAGTAGGGATCAGTCACAGAATGAGTCTCTGACAAAATTATTGAAAATTAATGTTGTTGTTCTTTTGGCTGTTTTAGCTCTTGCTGCTCTGCGGCAGCGACACTTTGATGGTGTGAGTATATATAGCGATTTGGATTGGCTCACCTCGCGTTGGTCTTCGAGCGAATGGTGTCAAGTGGTGGGTAGTGATGTCCGAACTGTCGTGGCGGCGGGTTGTTGGACGGGTCGAGGGACTAATGGTTACTCTATCTGGAGCAGATGTAGTGTCGAGCAGGCTTCCCCGGAGCATATCTCGATTGGCTGTAACTCACAAGCGACGATTTTACCTCAAAGCACTTACTTACTCTTGATTTTTTGAGGATTAACGGGCTCATGGACAGTGTCTACCTGGGGCTAGATAATGTAGGGTAGTCAACAACAAAAAACTTTATAATTATTTAAAAGAATCTCTTACATATGAGTCTTTTGATCAGGCTCCAAGTGGTCAAGGTTAAAATCATCTTTATGTAACTGTTATTTTCTTAATTTAACTGTTTATGCCAAAATATTATTAACTGCAGTGCAAATTCAGTGTCTGGGTTAATTACAAAATTTGAAGTTAATTTGATGTTTATCTTAATTGTCACACTGTTGTGAGACTGATTTGAAACTAACATCATCATTTTGTTATGTAAATTACAAATTCCACTTAGTTTGTTGCCAGTGGGCGTTATGAAAAAATTAACCTCCTCTGCCTCATCAACAGTTAATTAGTTCTGTTAAGATTGACTGCATGGGAGCTATTCTTAAATTTGATATTGTTCGAGCAAAATTATCAGCACAATGATTATCTTGTTTTGTATTTACGTCTTGTATAATAAAATTGTTCAAAATGTGTTTATATTTAG